>UELV01085928.1:6428-24068 GCA_900490015.1 Megastigmus stigmatizans | reverse complement strand
ATATATATATATATATATATCTGTCTCTCTCTGTCAAAAGCAAAAAAGTTAACCCAAGGCAAAAATCAAAGAAAAGCAAGGCTTTGTCGACTATAGAACGCTCGCGCGCTCGGTACAGCGGTATACGATTGATTTGCCTCGAAAAGCCGGTATATAACATTAGCATTCGCACGAAACTCGGCGCCTCGCTCCATCTCACACGATCGTTAAAGAAAATTCGAGTGGCACTCTCGACAAGTGCCAATTAAACGGGGAAGATCCGAAAATGCTTGAGCAAAGGTGCGTACTAGCACTCGGCTGCTACTGCCGCTGCTACTGCGCGGAGCTCAGAACTCGACGCTCCTTATACTCTCCACCTCCGCGCTCTTACTTCGCCCCTCTCTCTCTCTCTCTCCCCTCTTTCCCGGGCTTTATGTAAAATCAGCTTTTGTAGAAAGGCACGAGGCTCGGATCATTTTCGAATTACCCTCCTGCCTCTCTCTCTCCTACACTTGTGAGTACAGAGCAGAAGAACCAGAGAGATTTATTCTTGAACAAGCCCATTGATAACCTTTTGGCCTCAAAGGCGGAGCGACTTTATTTAAATTTGAGATATTCAATTACCGGGCCTAATGGATGTATAATGCTGGCCGATGTATTATTAATCGCTACTGTAGAGGCTTTCGGATCATCGTCTGGGCCTTCGATCGTTTCGAGACGCCAATTTGCGTTTCCGTTGGGTTATTAAATTTTATTGTGGTGTGGCCAACAATATTATCACTTATATGGTACTAATTGGTGTCACGAGAGCAATACGATTGCTTGTATCTTAAGACTTTAGAGTTTACAGTAAATATTATTTTGAACGTGTATAAGGTCACTAAATCGAAACCAAAACAAAAATCATCACTCCAAAGAAGTATACAAAAGTATATCTTTTTCCTTTTGTGATTGTAGAGTTATTGTTTAAGAATCGGATGGGCGGGTGAAGAATAAGACGAGGAAAAAGTTTCATTAAAAACAGCGGCAGAATTCTAGTCGCGTAAGTAAATATAGTTTGATGAACCCGAGAGCACCGATGAAATTAATTCATTGCCCCGCGCTATCGCGAATCTATACCGTACATAAGCAAAACTATGTAAGTGGCAAGCACGAAAGAAAAGAGAAAAAAGAGCGTCGACGATAAACAAGCGATCGTGAGTAATATTTTAATAATCTTGGCAAGTGGTAATTATAGCTGTAGCTATGCCGCGGCTGTTTGCTCGCCGCATTATGACATAAAGCATCGGGTATATAACACGCGGACCGTCCCGGCTTATCAGGTCGAGCCACGCTTTTTGTTCGGCTGCGCTGTTAGGTTTATCATTCGCGAGCACGTATAACGTCTCTCCGCCGATGCTTTATCGCGCCTCGACGAGCTTTCGATTCACTCTCTCTCTCTTTCTCTCTCGTCGATGTATCTCCCGACGACGACCTCTGTCTTCTTGCGCGGACTTGTTCACGCAATTATACACGCGGATACAGATAGATTCGCGAGGGAACGCGTGGCGGCACGCGCGTCTACACCATTTTCTTATAGCCGCCATTGATAATCGTTATATATACGTATAGAGAGATAAAGTGGTGTTTCATAAGTGGACGATGTTTTGAGATGTCGGATGCTAAGGTAATTAGCGCGATACTATTAATGACACATTGCTGCATCAGATGTTGTAGAGATGAAACTTTGTTATATTATTATGCAGGCAATACATTTTTTCTTTTTCTTTTCAATATTCCCCAGCTGGTGTACGAGTGCACACAGGATAGAAAGTTCGTGCCAGTAGCGATAAGTAATGCGTGCAAGTGGGTAATCTTGACCAATAATCACATTAAAATTTAATAAAAACCTTACGCGAACTCAAATGAAATTTTAATATTACCAGGCTTTTTATGTTACACAATATACCGTATTGCTTTGCATAAACATCGGTATAGCGTTGGCTTGATCTTATCGTTTCTGCGTTATCGCGATGCTCCATCTGCGTTATTTGCCGGTATATTGGCAAGTCTGGTGTATATAAAAAGCCTGCGAGAGCCGAAATACTTTGTCCAAGGTAATTCGCATATCGAAGATTAAAAATAAACAGTCGAAGCGTACCCAAAGTTGTATTTACGCTCAAAAATTCTGCGTCTCCGCGAAACGAATCAGTAGTAACAGACAGCTATTAGATCAGTAAAGAATAGTTATATTGCAACAATACGAAAATTGATTTAGTTTTTCGTTTAATTTTTCAATAAATGCAATTAAATCGAATAAGTGTTTTTATTTGTATACAAATCGCTCCATACAACCCAATCTCCTCAACTGTACAACAATCATCGATCCTTCACAGTCGCAATAAAATTTTTCCATAAAGTACAACCACACGGGCAGAAGCTCGGCCAATAATACACTGCTAATAAATAATTAAAAAAAAAAAAGCGATCGGAATACATATTCTCGGCATCCCATGACAAGCATAGTCCAAACCAAGCCTCACCCAATAACCGCAGCCAACATATCCACTAACATTCCACTCGTAGCCCGAAACAGCAACTTTTCTACTTCCAGCTACAGCGGATCAAGCCTCCAGCCATCGAAGAGCCACGGGGCAGTACTTAACCCGCAGGCCAGTGCATTCTTTAACGGCGAGTCGCTAACTGCACACCTCGCGGATTTCGCCAGATATCCAAGACGCATACATCCTCACACTCACGCAGTGGATTAAACTACCGATACACAGTAGGTATATACATTTAATATCTCTATATATACAGAGCGAGAGAGAGACGCACGAGGTATATCTATATAGGCACGGACGACGACGAAGCAGCAGCAGCAGCAGCGGCGGCGGCAGCGCACGATCCGTCGGCGGTGGCGGCGCTCTCCGTAGAGCGTCGGTGGTGGGGGTGGCGGACAGGCGCGCTCGGCGCCCCGACGTTACCGCTATAGCCTCTGCCTGCTTTGCGCGCACACACACACACGCGCGCACACATATAACACACGTACAGGCGGCGGGAGGCACACGACGTCTCTACGTCGGGTTATACGCTAGTCTCGGGTTTGATTCCGCCAGTCGACGACAAGCCGTCGCGTAGTCGCGTTGCTCGCTGCACACGCTGCGCTTTTAAACTCGACAGTTGCCGCGTGTCGCCGCCGCCGTCGCCGCTACCGCGCGTACATATCCTCTACACATCCTCTCTCGGAACGCACAACTTAAATCAAACTAAACTGCCTCTTGGGGGGAGGGCTGGTTAACGCTCTCTGTGTGTCTACTACATAACACGTATATAGGTATATACACGAATCGCGAGGCGCGTACCGCGCAACTCCATCGAGAATAAAGAAGAAACGGAGGTTTTCCTCGTTTAGCTCGAAGAAGTGGGTTTTTTGGTTTCCGTTTTGTTCAATTGCGTTCGCGGGTGCCGGGGGTTTTTTTTTCTATACCGTTGTGAACTCGCGGCTGACAATGAGGCCTGTGCGCAAGAAGTAGAGAGAGAGAGAGAGAGAGAGAGCCGGTGTTGAGAAGAGAAGCTCATCTCGGAAGAGGAAGAGACGAAGGAGCTTTTTTACTGCAGCTTCGACGGATCGAAAGCTACTGTTTGCTCCGGTCTGCTACTGGCTACAAACACACGTATATACACGGCTCTCGCGGGGTACGTAGAGTGCAACTGTTATCCATTCGCGCACTGCTCCTCATCCTGCTACACACGCGCGAGAGACTATGTATGACACTGGATACAAACGTTGGATGTATATAGTGATAGCACTGCCCCTCTCCTCTGCTTTCTTTCACTTTCGCTTGGTGTACATATAAGCGTATATATAGGGAAGGAGGCCGAGGCCACGTGTCTTACAGACTATAATATCCTTTCTTGTTTGTTTATTTATCGATTAGCTATTTATTTATTTACCGGCTCTTATTGCCAAGAATTTCTTGGGAGCCATCCACAACCTCGCGCTACAATGTGATCCCCTCGTATATCCATCGCGCGACCCACGTACACACACACAGGCGTCCGCCCCGCGCGCTTTTATTAATAAATAACCGACTCGCCAGTTGATAGGATTATTAACGCAGAGGAGAATACTGCATATGCACACTTTTTAAGACTCTCGGCCGAGTCGGAGCTGATGCGTTTCTTAAGGAATTTATTAAAGATTTTCGTTTTCTCCAACACGCGCCGCGTGTGTATAATACGCGGTCGATAAACAAATCGTTAATGAATCATCGAGGAAACTTTTGTACCATAGCTCTACACACAATGGCATTTTGCGTCTTTCCAATAATTCGAAATTGAGCGACTTTGCGAGGAAACGTAGAGGTCGAGAGGTAGGAGATTATTGTGTGTTTCTCCTGCTACATAATCGAGACCTTAGGTATTATTGTTTGTGGGCCTGGTTGCACGTTACGTAACGCGTATCATAGTCTTTCGTTTAAGAGGGAAATTTTCGTCTCGGGAGGGCCTATATAACCTGTGCACACGGTAGGACACATCTTCTTTCGTGCAGAGCGAGTCGAGGCCGCAGACTCGCTAAAGAGTTCGCAAGCGGCGCACATAAATTAAGAGCTTTCGGGTGTTCGCGAAAGTTTATAAGGAGCCCAGCCGCGAGTATCTCCGCGCCGTTTCTCACTGCCTACGACGCCACTGCTGCTGCTGCTGCTGCTCTCTGGCACTATCTACCACTGCACCGAGAGGGTGAGAGAGAGAGAGCAAATTTCATCAACTTTACTTCTGTGCATACGTGTGTACGTATATTACAGAGATGTCAGAGTCGTTGGGAAGCGATTAGCTTTTAACGAGCGTTGTGTATTGCAGCGATTAAACAATCGCGCGCCGGCCTGAGCAAAAAAAGCTACAGCTCCGACCTTTTAAGAATCTGGGAAGAAAACACATCTTTCGGAATGTAGATTTGTCCGGAGTATCGCGCAGAGAGTGAGATTCGCGCGAAAGGTTTTTGTTTATCGCGCTTAGTTATCCGCGAGCTGACTTTAATTCCAATCTATACCGCTTGCTTCGAAACTCGCTTAAATAAAACTATCATATCGTGTGTGCATGTGTGTGTGGCAAAAGCTCGAACCAGCGACTCGTCTAGAATTAATTAAAAAGTTAGCCGAGCTAGAAAGTGCACACGCTTGAGATACATTTTATAAATTAGAGCGAAGGGAATGCGAACGTTTGTCATTCGCGTGGGACAGAGAATAAAAGTTAAACGGAAATTCATCGAAGTCGCTTGCGCGCGCGCTCTGTGTAGAATTTCCTATACATTAAAGATTAAACGCCGCGAGTGTAAACAGCGAGTATTGATATTGCCGAGTATATATATATAAACGAAATACAATTTTCAGCGTATAAAAGACGAATGGATAGGTGCACGCTAGACGTTTATTGGTTATCGCGAGAGAAAGAGAAAGAGATAGGAGAGATAGAGAGAGAAGAAGCAATGTTTGCATAGCTGGTGTACGAGACTCTGGAGCACGTGGTTCGTACACACTGTATATGTCGAGGCTCGATTTCTCTCTCTCTCTCTCTCTCTCTCTCTCTCTCTCTCTCTCTCTCTCTCTCTCTCGACCTCTTACTCGCTCTCCAAGGAAACTACCGCCGGAGCTAACGTCGATTGCGCAGCCGACAATAGGAGAGTTGGAAAATTAAAAGGCGCCGCTCTCTATTTTATTCTTTTTATCGAGTGTCGCATTTCGACTTTGTCTTTTGTTCTTTATCTTTCTTGTTCCTCTACGGCAGATGGAATTTGCATCTAAGTGCAAATGACAAAGACGATAGAAAATGCGTATATATGATAATGATGCTTTTTCTCTCTTTTTATTTCTGCGAGATGGGAAAATGTTTTGTGTGGAGCTGGCGCGAGAGGAATTTTGATGCGACGAATCCAGTGGGATATGGTATATTTGTTGTTCGGCAATTGAGATTTTATATCGAAAGTTTGCTCGATGGGATGCGTTTCGTAGTAACGCATTATCAAATTGTTAATTCTTGAAAATAATTGTTGTGCAAATTTGTTTTTTTTTTACTACGATGTAGCCGCATAATTTTAAATACTTCACTTGATAAAAAGCCGATTTAATTTAATTCCTGCAAAATCGTATTTTTAAGCGTTATTATATTTATGTTTTAATGGTACTGCTGTTTATTGGAGCGTTAAAAATTGCTCATTGATGTCTAAATTAAACTGTAGGAACTATACCATTATAGTATAATATCATAATTAGTGCACTTTACATGAAATTTTAATTCGATCCGTGGCTTTTAAGCAATTTATTATTTACCGATATCGCAATAATGAAATTAGTAAAATTACATTTCCTCGATAATTAATTTTCGACTACATACATATACACCCAGGAAGAAATATCGCGATTTTTTTCTATGCCTCGTTCCCTCTTGTTCACTTTTCTTTCTGTATTATTATTTTTTTTTTTTTTCATTATTCGCAGCGCTGAACGCGAACTCGCATAAACTCAGATTAGAAAAATCCGATGGTCGTCGCTGAATTTTTTATCGATAATGAAAAATAGTGAAATAAAATGAAACGCTCGTACGCTCATTCCGTTGAGTATACATGAGTTTGAATATTTCAGTGCCGAAACTTTTTTTAACAAAAGGTATACACTCTTTCCGATACGCTTCATGATTTTCTGATCTATCGCGTAGTTTCATAAAAATGTACTTATATATCTCGCGCTGAAATTCTCGAGATTTCACGATTATTAATTATTCGCTCTATCGTTGAATACGTATTTTGCGCGCTAGGAGCAAATTGCACGTGACCGTTTATACGATAGAATAAAAGTTTTCTTCCATCCGCGATAGAAGGCAAAGTTGAAGCATCAACTCTACAAGCTAGTTTTACCGCATATTCAAAATTATCCCACAAAAAAAAGCTTCCACGAGCTTCCCAATCTATTAAAATATCCCAAAAATTTCTGCCCTGATCTCCCTCCACTCCACAAAGAAATCCATCAACTAAATTAATTCGATCCATTTAATAAAAAGGTCAAAAAGCGTAAAATAAAAGAATCGTACCCCTTGATTCATCCCGCATGCAGGAGAGACACACGCACTCGTGTAATAATAATAGACAAGGCGAATGAACAAAAAAAAGCATAGCAGGGGGAAAGAGATACTCGGTCTTCAAGCTCTCGGGCACGCAGACGAAATGCTATTTCAGAGAGCGTCCGACGTTTGATCTCGCGCGCGCAAAACAATGGTAAAATCCGGGGCAAAAGAAGAGATTATTTTGTCGCTGTTTAAATGCGAGTGTGTGAGAGAGAGAGGCGAGCCCCGCGAGCGCACGCAAGCCAGCGTCAAAAGCTGTTTACGGCGCTTTTTCGCCCACCCTCCTTTTGCATTCTTTTTCCGCGACTCTCTTGCAAGCACATACAGAGAGAGAGAGGCGATAAGCGGGACGGCAAAGAGCGAATGCTCGGGCCGCATTATGTATTTCGCGTGCAGCACGCGTTTATATAAAAGTCCCAGGGAGAAGAATGTAAGTGGGAAAGAGCGAGTTTTTCGTGTATCCGCGCGATGGGGGAGAGGCGACTCTCGCGCATCTTCTGTGCGACGTTATAGCGGCTGACAAAAAAGGGACTCTCGCTGCAGCGTAATTATTATGTAAATAGAGTTTCTCGACTCGGGAGATGGAGAAGGAGTCAATGGGCCGGCGCTTTTCTCTCTCTCTTCTCGCCTTCTTTCTTTCGCTTTTTTTTTTCTTCTTTTGGTACCTAAAGGACTGTGTGACCTACCTGCTAATATACGTCTCGCTCGTTTTCCTATACTTATATTCATTGCATTCATCTCGTTCGAAAGGTTCTGTTGGACACTTTGTGCGAGAAGTTTCCCCGGTAGTTTTTGCGAGACTTATATTGGTATTTCTTATGCATCTACTGTGAAAAGGTCGAGAAAAAGTATTTTTTCTTTTTTTCAATTCATTCAAATAGTCAGCTTTTAATAGTCGCACGGTAAAATTAATTTTAATTTAACTATCGACGAGAGATATGTATAAGAAGTGGGAAAGATTAAGTTGTCGTAGGAGTGGTAATTAATTGAAAGTCCAACAAGTAGTTGGACGTATATTTTTCCATTAGATTTTGGAAAAGTTCTCTCGCGCCCCACGATCCTAATCACAATGAACTATCGAAATAATGGTCCCATCCAAAAGTTCAACTTTACATTTCGAGCACTCGTTCAAAGAATTAGGAGGTGATAACAGTTCTCGGCGTATGAAAAGTACACCCGATTTTCAATCGAAGTAAAAAAGAAAAAAAAAGAACTATCAGAAGCTATTTCAGTCGCGCTTTATTGGTATTGCAAAGCCGCCACGAAGGCTGCGCAATTAACTTTTCACACTTTACCCCAGTGAAGTATTATATAGTGCACTTATAACCTCCCGCATCGATAGCGCATATAACATATCGATCAATGTCGCCGTTAATGTTTGGTTAATCTCTGATTAATCAAAGTGAGTTAATACCAAATGGGCACATGTTTTTGAAAAATCGCCCGTACCGCTGATCGATTAGTGTTTAATGAACTAACGAATAGCAGATTATATCACTATAAATACACGAAAAAACATTTTTTAAACAATCCGTTCTTATTTCACCATTAAATCGAGTTAGCTCAATTAAATTTCTCAACTTACTCAAATACCAGCTACATCAGCTAATAAATATTTGCATTAGATTTAAAATCATCATCATTTATAGGATGAATAATTGAAATTTCTATTTCCGAATAGCTCTGCATCTACCGTCATCCGACTGCGAGTCTAAAAAAAAGAGCAATAGTCGCATCAGCATCAACATCAGCAGCAGCAGCTCTTCAACAATTATTTCATAAATTTCGCACGAGTGCGCGCTTTCCCTCGCACGAAAATCCAGGACACACAACGAACTAACACATTAGATTAAAGCTTTATGGTCCAGGCTCACTGAAAATAGCCCCGGGGCGCGCGAACGACCACTTCGAAAGCTAAAAATCTCACGCACCGTTTGTCGCACAATGCGCCCCCCCCCCCTCGCGTGGCAGCGCCAGTAAAACATTGGTATTTTGACCGTGGACCGGCCTAAAATCTTTCTAATGCTGTACAGTATATACGCGCTCGCGCGCAACTCCCCCTATTCCACTCGCACCAACGCAGGTACACACAAGCGCACTGTGCGCTGCATTCGGAAAGTCATAACATTGCAGAGAGAGAGAAAGAGAGAGAGAGAGAGAGAGAGTAATTTATCGGTGGAATGAATTGGCACGCGTGGCAACGTTGCGTAGGTTCTGCTGCCCGTACGAGTGATTCAGTTGTGTCCAGCTATATACATATACGTATACGAATACGCGGATCAATCGATCTACCTGTATATACACAAAGAGAGAGAGAGAGAGAGAGAGAGAGAGAGAGCGTATATTCACGTTCGTGCAGTCGAGGTCCGAAATCACTAAAGTCTTTTTTGCTCCATTTGTAATCTAATTTGAAATCTCGAGTGATTTCCTGTACGGACAGCTAATTAGAGTTTAATAGTGCACCTTCCGCGACTCTCTCTCTCTCTCTCTCTCTTTCTCTCTCTCTATCTATGTCTCCGTGTGCACAAACTGTGTGTGCCCTTAACTCGCAAAAACCTAGTTTGGAGCTTGTTTAGATTGGTAGAAAACGCGCGAGTGCGAGAGAGGAGAAGAGTGAGACGCGGCCGGCTCGTAAATTGCTTAATTAGCTTTCGTGCTTTTCGCTTGGCGGCGCGGGTACAGGCGACGGTGGCGGCGGCAGCGGCGGCGTCGGCGACGTAGGCGACCAACCGACGACTACCCAAGTGTCCCAACACTACCGACGGGACTATGATCATTCGCTGCTTCGTGCCGCGGAAGTGGAAGTAGTTGTAACGAGTAGAGCCGATACCCACACGTAGCATGCACACATGTAATGTGTGTGTGTATAGTTTCCCTCAAAATAGGTGGACTGAGTAATTGAATATTTCCGAGGAGACTCGCGGCTACTTGATTTTCCTCTTCTTCCTCATTTACTGTTTCCCTTGCTATCGCTTAACAGTTCTATTGGTTGTTACATGTGTTATGGAACAGTTAATTGAGCTTACATTAACTTGTATCGGAAGTCAAATTCTGTTCAATATACTAAACAAAACAAAAAAGTTGATTAAAGTCACAATGATAATAAGAATATTTCTAGACTAGATACGGCCATGACAATCTTCAAATCAGGGTTCTCTAATAAAAAAAATATTGGGAACTTTGAAACGAGAAAAAAGATTTGAAGAAAAAGGAAATAATTGTGAATATTGGTACGACCTTGACTGATTTAACGCTACAATGTTCTTCCGTGTAATTAAATTAATTAGCGAAGAGGAGAAACACTCGACCGGAACGTTCGACATCCTCTTATCTTAGTGATCCAATAATTTGACAAGTGCAAAAGGGCTGCCTCCTCACGTAAAGCCAAAACGAAAGATAAAAACATCGAGTACATTATCCTCCCTGTAATTATTAAATAAATACCCTTTCGACCTCGTTATCTCCCAAAGTCATTTTTACCAATGCAAAATACAATTACGATCCGCGACAACATCGATCCCCCCTCTCCACATTGATTTCCCACAGTTCCATTGTTTCGAGCCCATCGTTGACAATAAGTTACATCCATTCCCTCGTTACACGCGTTTTCCATATTCTCATTTTTGTTCAGCCGACGTAATCACGCAATCAAGCGTTAATGAGATAAAAATATATATATATATATAAGCGCACTGTGAGTTAATTCTGCATTGGGGATTCATTGCGGTCACGTATATAAGCTTTTTTTTACACGCTCCATTCACTGCCGAGCAGCAGCAGCAGCAGCAGCGCCCTACCCTTCATAAGTCTTGTAATTACTCGCCGACGACGCTGCTCTTGTGCATTTAATGATCGTGCGTGCAAACGCGCGCGCGCCCAACCAAAAGACACTTTAACCATCTTATTTCTGACCTGCGTGAATTTTTTTCTGCGGTTTCCTTTTTCTTTCTTTTTTTTTCTCTCTCTCTCACACTCCATTTTCAAACTGCGTAATTGAAGGTTACATGCAATAGAGACTGTATTTATGGTTATGGTGGGATAAAAATAGCTTGGCACGTATTATTTTTGATTGATCAATTATTTTTCATCAATTACACGGTTTTCGAAACTCATTTTGCGTCAAATGCAATTTGCAGTTAAGTATTAATCAGTAAGTATAAATCTTGGCCAACGCAACTGAAGCTGAAGATTCGAAAAAATGAGCCAGAAACATAACCTTAAATCTTGAAAGTTTCTTCCCATCGTAATCACTATATCGATGAGGCATTTTATTGTTTCAGCCAGTTTCTTTTCTTCCTTCCTTCCTTCCTTCCTCGTCTTGGCGAATGCGATTTCGTTCCCTCACGTCCTCTTTTTGGCTGCGATATCAGCCAAGGTAGCTTATATAGCGCGACAATGGCTTTGGAGAGCGAAAGACCGTAGCCGTTGCACATGTAGTGCCGAGGCATATCAAGACCGTTAAAAACGAGTTAGAGACGCGATAAGAGCGGCAAGGAGTAACGAGAGAGCGTGTGAGCTCGACGCGACCGACCGAGCCAGCGCGGGAAAAAGGAAACGGAAGATTGAAGGAGAGGAGTCGAATAAACCGAGAGTCTTACCTAAGAAACGCTCAATTTAAAGATGCACATAGTTGTCGATTTTTGTGGATAATGTAGGCACTGTTTAAATTTTAATTTCTGCGGTGGTTAGTCTGGTAATTTTGGCTAAAACTTATTTACTTGCTCTGATAAGATGCATCAAAATGTAATTATGATTCATTATCACATTTGTTGTGATTAAAAAATTAAATAGAATATATTTTAAGATTGAAATGAAGACTTTAAAATCTATTCTACCTCAATTTATATTGTATATTATTTATATCGCAGTGAATTTTCACTCTATAATGTCGAGCCGTAAAGGTAAAAAATGAACTCGGCATAAACAAGTGGCTAACTAAAATTGAGACAATTTACAAGTTTCAATTGAACAAGTGAAAATTTCATCGACCAAGGAAAACAGTTAACGGTTCACACGCGCCTCTTTAACAGGGAGGGTAAGAATAAAATACGCATTTAATTTTATGCGCGCGTAAAAGCAATTTCCCGAGTATTCCGCTTCGGATCTATAAAGGGAGATTTGGAGGGTTAGAGAAAGAGAGTGAAAGAGGAAGAGAGAGAGGAGAGTGAGTGAGAGAATTCGGAAAATACACGGATTTTGCAAGGTGAATTTGAAGTAGAGGTGACGACGCGTGAACTCCTACAATGGTGTTACTGCTCGCAAAGCTACGCAATCGATGAATCGTAGCGTTCGAGGAGCTTGTATTATGAGAGCGAAAAGGAGTACGTGTGTGTGTGTGTGTGTGCACACACTCGAAGTGGATATGTCCTTACCCCCGTCGTGAAAAGTCGACCTTCGGAAAAGGAAGATTTCCGTTTACAGCGGAAGCAAAGTGAATGGCAGGAGCGGAGAATCATCTTTATGTGCAAGCCAGATCTTCTTTACCGCTGTAAACCAGCGTCGGGAGAGATATGTTAATGGCCAATTTCGGTGTATCCTTTGATAAAATTAAAATACCTTCCGCTCGTTATTTATTTGGTCAAATTTGAGGACAATAATTTTGGTTTTACTCGAGTTGTTCGGTACTTTCATTTCTATTATTATGTAATTACAAAAAGAGATTCGCAAAGATGTTTTCACGAATTACTACCGCTTTTCTCGGATTTTGATGAATTTCCTTAAAATATCTTTTTCGAAAGTAGGTTATACGATTTTCTGGTAGCTTGGGCTCCAAGTATCCTTTACCTTTGAGTTTTAAGATAAAATCTATTTCTATTCCATTCGAAATAGCCGCATAAATTGATTTTTCGACTATTCTTCTATTTGCATCTCAAAGTTCCTTCCATTCTCGAAATTCTCGAAATTTTTCCACCTTAAAATTCTCTTACAATTCACTCGTAAGAATTTTTTAAATTATGAATTATGAAAACGGGCATCTACCGCACGTAAATTTTAGTTCCAGACATTAAGCGTAAGTAGGGAAATAATGAATAATTATTGCTATTCATCCATATTTTGATAAAATTTATTACCGTGGCAATATCTTGAATTAAACTAACTTTCAAAATAGAAATTCTCGAAAAAATGAAAAGTCGAACTCTTTTCATGGAAATAGTTTAATATAAAGTTAAAAAAGTTACTAATAAATTTTGAATAGGATATTTTGTCCTCTTTTCTTTAAGCCCTATAGGAAAATTAATAGCTCTCCATCACATTTGTCTTGGAATAAACAACTTTTATCACCTTGAAATTATCCCCTCGAGACAATAGCCCCCAATTTCCCTATCGTAAAACAATATCCACCGACCCTAAGTCTAGAAAATCATAATATTCCCTCGTCCCGCAATCGCATCTATTTTTTTTAGCCAATTATTCAGTATTCAGCCACCGCGCATCGCATCACCGCGCCCCTCGTATATGAAACAACGTTAGCAATCCCCAGACACGCAGACTTTTCATTTTCCACGAATCCCCGTCGATCATTCAATCGTCGACGTCGAGACGGAACTGACGGCTGCGAAGAGGAAAGCGAAAAAAAAAAGAAAGAAAGAGATGGAGGAGTAGGAAAAGCGAGGAACCGCTTCCGGATGATAATGCGATGGCTGTCGGGGGGTGGAAGAAAAAACACACGAGGAGAGAAGCGTCTCCGGCGGAACATAAAAATTTCATTAGGCAAACTGGCTTCCGAAGCGAGCTGCAGCCTTTCTCTATCTCTCACTTCTTTTAGAAGGTCGAGGCTATTATTTTTATCACGCCGCCGGTGCTTATATACATTTCTCCCGATAAACGTCGAAAGATCGAGACGCTCAAATTTCTCCAGTGAGCTGAGAGACGGTCTAGGTAACTGCTTTAGCGCCTCGATGATCGACCTCTCTCGGAGTCGATTGTTTTCGAGAGTTCCACGCCGATCCGTATGGATAAACTTTTTTATTAAAAAAAAAAAAAAAACTACGCGGTTGAAGAAGTGTCGAATTGAAAAAATTCAAGAAACCCGAGTGATCTTTCCAATTTAAGGGTATATTAGGAAAGGTCATGCGGGGAAAATTCAAGCGTTGACAAATCGCACGTGCACGGCTAAAAACAACGCAAACTCCTCATACAGATCCGGGCTAGTATAAAAACACCTGGTTGAGCAATTAATCCCGCCGCCCCTCCCATGAAAACTGCACAAAGCAATTAGCCGTGAACGCTTTAATAATAAATACTCACACACACACACACACGCACGACTCGTTGGTCTCTCTATCGCCGGTCCCCCGTCAAAATTCGTAAATGACGCATTAAGAAATCTTGACGGGGTCCTTCCGACACACTGTCCTCTCCTAACGCTAATTCATAAATGTGTAACGAACGTTGCCGGCCGGTTGTGTATATATACGGTGGAGGCGAGAGCAGCCCGTAGCGAACGGCACTAGCCTCGTTATGACTAACAAGGGATAACGACACGTGGTCACGTGGTCGCGTATCTCTCTCTCTCTCTCTCTCTGGTGTTAACGCGCAGGGGACAGTAGAAGTAGCAGCAGTAGCAGCAGCAGCAGCAGCAGCTCTCCTCTTATATATGTACGCGAGCGGAACGAACTGCTCTCTATCTCTGTCCCCCCCTACTCCACGGCGCCGCTTATTTTACTCCAGAGTCTCGTTTATTTTCCTCCCTAAGTACGCGAGCGCGCCGCGAGCTGCTGCCGCCGACGCGATAGACGCGCACCGGAGTTATATACGCGTACACGTGTGTGTGTGTGTGTGTGTGGGTTGCCGGACGCTTCTTTCGCTCGACGCTTTTTTTCTCCTCGGTCTCTTTTTTTCTTTTTGTACGAGACTCGCCAACGCGTCGACGCTTCACTGACGATCTACCACCCCCTTGAATTTCGTCAAATATAATTACGCGATGACTCATCGATGTGTTCTTTTTTCTTTACTCTTTCTCGCTGTCTCTGAGCGCTGGCCGTTGGTGGTGGTGGTGGTTGGCAGCAGCGTCGAGTTTATCGAACTGGACGTGGACGGGGTAGGTGAGTTGGATGACTCGAGGCTTCATTTCTCTCTCTCGCTCTCTCGGTATGTAAATAGCTGCAATTTATACGGGAGAGAAGGACGGACGGGGAAAAAATCGATGCCAGTGCGAGGGCAGTCGAGGAAATTCGTATGTAAGAATTTACCTATAGCCGAGCTGTATATACTTGGCTTGCGGTGAGATCGGTAAACGATATTGCGATTTAGTTTTTCGGATGATACTCGCGATTTCTCCGTTCAATAGTTGCTGCTTGAGTAACGGTAGTCTATTGTTTAACTTCGATCATTGTTGTGTGTGTGTATGTTGAAGCCTGTACCTATACTATCTTCGAGATTGATCAAAGCCCGGGAAATATAATTTGAAGCACTTGCAAGAGTGGAGTTGCTCGCAATATTGTGCGAATCCAAACTCTATATCCATTAAATCAACTATTCAATCCAATCGAATGCCTATGATGAAATTGCTTTTACCGAATGCGCAAATGGAAATCGCGTTCAGTAATTTCTGTATTAATTTTTTTTGATAAAATTACTCTGCTCCGACATTGCGCGAATTGATTTCTAGCGCACATAGACGATAAAACACAAAATAATCGTTCCACTGGTCAACACTGAACTATATAGCCATAACGCATCATCTCTTAAGCAGCAGCAGCAACGTCGAGCGCTTGAACTAAAAAGACAAGTTAATGAAAGGTACACGTCAGCGCCAAGTCTTTGCGGTATTATACGAGTCCCCCACTCCCTGCGTGTGCAGTCTTATAAATTTTCCAGAGGGGCTGGCAATGCTTTATCGACGTCTCTACACTGGATTGGCTGTTGTCGTCGTCGTTGTACGCGGACTGTATAATCGTGCGGCACGACACACCAGCGTCGGGAATCGAGCGGAAACCATCCAATAGGGCTTGTGACATTTCCGCTTTATACATGCACCCGCGACTTCTTGGCTCTCTTTTCTCTCACTCTACGTATACCCCATACAAGTTGCACCCCTTCAACCCTTTGCTACCCGACGAATAAGCCTTTCGCATGAATATATACTCGTAGTGTACACCTGTTTGTGTGCGCCGCGACTCTGTGTGTGTGTATACCCTAAGGATGAGGGAAGAGAGCCGAGGTTATTCAGTAGCAGAGCGTTATTATCGCGATGTGTTTTCATAAGCGAGCTTTCGCATCTTCGTCGTATTTGACGAAATATTCTCGCGCCTCGATTAGCTCGCACAAAAACAGTCGCGCGTATATACAGCGAGTGCAGCTCTCTTTCCCTCGTTTCCGAGTGTAATATCCCACCCCTGAATCCTTGCGTTTATATACGTTTTGTGCTGGAGAAGAGGTGTGCAGCTCTTTATCTCTCTCCTTTTCTTAAGAAAAATACTTGATGAGTTATGAGAAAGTCGCTTTCGCAACTCTGGAAATCCCGCCCTCTCTTTCCACTCTCTCGGCGAATTTTTCCTGCCTTACCTAGCAGCGTTTTTTTTTACCTCTCCCCCCGTTCGAATTGATGTTTTAAGAAGAAATGTGTGCTTTCTTTTCGTGCAACCCTCCTTTTTTTTCTTTCTTTCCTCTTTTCGCTGGCCGAGTGTTGTAATGATACACTTGGGCGTAACGATAGCGCGCACCATTTGCAATGCGGTTAAAAGTGTACTTGAGGATTTCGAGATTTTCAAAGCTTAAGTGAGTGGGTTCGCAGTTTAATCGTGTTAAGTGCACGCGGTAGCAATCATCGAGCGCAATTAACACGTGTCGAATTTTGAACGAGAGAAAATTTCATTGTAAAATACAATATACAGAAAGAGAAGGATGTTGCTTTTGTTTTGTTTTCTTTTTTTTTTTTGCTCTTTGCCGCAGAGAAAAACTATATATACCGATGCTCAGCCGCAATGCTCGAATCTGATAAAATGTTTAAAGCGGCAATTAATATTAAAGGTGTACATATAAATATCGTCGAAAGCAAAGGGCAATCGGTTTTTATCAGTGTCTCGCTTCCATAACTCGTACGGCGTCCACGGATAAATCGTGTCGAGGGGGCCAGCGACGACGAATGCTGAGGTGTTTTACGACACGCGACACTCCGTGCGCTCAGCACCTAAATTGCACATGCGAGACTTACGCTATAACACACGTGCATGCGCTCTTCCTTTCCTGCTTCTTCATTGCGCTGCATATACTAAAGTCAAACGTACTAATGCAGCTTGTTTTTCGCTCCCACCAAAGTCACCATTTTTTAATATCCTTCTGTTTCGTTTTTACGTTCCGACGTTTACACTCGCGCATTCGAATAATGTTTTCAATGTCGTAAATTGAGGAATTGAGGTTACGGACGAGATTCAAATATTTTTGTACTATCCTTTGTTACTGGTAACGGAATAATAATTGCCCAGTTATGATTCTTCAAAATCGTATTAAATCAATTCCTGCCCAAGTGGCATAACGGAATGCGCGCTTCGATTATTTTCGAAAATCTCCTAACCCCAAAAAGAGCAAGCACAAGTGCACTTCCGTCGCAAAGGGGGGGGG
>UELV01085925.1:6409-21153 GCA_900490015.1 Megastigmus stigmatizans | reverse complement strand
CACACACACACACATACACACACGAGGCGAGAGGAGGCCTAGAAACAGTGAGTCTCGAGTCTGTCGACGCAGCAAAAACACGCGTCGCTCGGTTCGAAACGGGATCGGGGCCCCGGTGATTTACGTTGCCCAAGGGCGATAAGTTGGCCGCCCCGCGGCACTTGCCTCGACGCGCTCTCTCTCTCTTTCTCTCTCTTTCTCTCTCTCTCCCTCTCTCTTTGGGTCCCAGTCCTCTGATGTAATAGGAACCACTCTGATTCCAATAACCATGAATCTATCAGACGTCAAAACGCAATCTCCACCTGAAAGCCAGCGGCAGCTGTACACAGCGCCTGCCCAAGACTTTTCTACATATATATGTATGTATGTCCGTGTATATACCGAGTGAGTGAGAGAGACCACAAATCTCCCAGTATCTGCGCAATCGTATATCTTATATGTACTCGCTCCGGCGATGAATGTGGGATGTGTGTATGCATATATGCGTATATAGACGGCTTATTTACGCGACTTTCGACGGAAATGTAAGAGAGAGAGAGAGAGAGAGAGAGAGAGAGAGAGAGAGAGAGAGAGAGAGAGTGGGCGAGAGAAGCGAGTCGAGAGATTAGAATGTAAGGATTTCACCCTGATATCGGGAGAGAGCAACCCTTGTGCCGAGAAGTGAGGAGAGCGGACCACCGAGAGAGAGAGTCCGTCTAACTTTTGGGGCGAATTCCCAATTGTTCTGGAGATTCGTATTTTGCGTTACGGGACTTGTCGTCTCTCTCTCTCTCTCTCTCTCTCTCTCTCTCTGTGTGTGTTCGTGTGTGTGTGTGTGTACATTATGCGCGGACTTTCGATATCTCACGCTTGCCTGAATATCTCTCTGGTGGCTTTCTCATGCTCGCTGCGGGCTATTGTCTTATTGCGTTGAGAGCGCGCCCGAGATATGTGTGGGGGTGTGCCTAACACGAATTTTCCTTTTCAGCAGAATATTTTATTCGCCCGCGTATAGTGGCCTCCGTGTTAGGCGTCGTCGGCTGGATATTTTTTTATACCCCACCGAGTTCGTGCGCGGAAATGTATATATTTGCGCGAGGAGCGTGTCTTTTTAAATGAACATAATTTTATTTACTTTACAATAAAGGAATGACGTATTTATGACCGAACATACAGCGTTCACGTATTTATGTAAAGCAAAGTTTTCACTGTTCCTTACACAAATATTTTCAAATAATTGTGATATTTGTGCCGTGATGCATGTATATATATATCACAAAATTACAAAATATTAGAGCTTATAGTCCAAGACCATTTTTTACTAATAATAGTAATTTTTGGTTCTAAAACCAAACAAAATTCATTGTAAATTTTATGTTATACTCTTACATTCCCAAACACAAAGTTTATCAATTTATTGATCTTTTTAGAGTTTCACGGCAGATTATATTTATTGTATGAATAAACGAAGTTCAACATCGCACCATATACAGGAAATCTGTACGATCTACAATGATGTCAACTTCATGATTATACGCTCAAAGCTGCACACAACACGCCCGCATTGCATTCCAATTCCAGGGAGACATTCATCTTCTTTATTATATTTGCCCTTCCAGTGCCACAACAACAATCGACAGAAAAAAGCGCTTAATCGATCCGCCATCCCAAAAGTTGCGGGGCAGCAAATGGCAAAAACGTTTCTCTCTCGTCGGCTAAATTACAAAGAGAAGAAAGAGTGAACGCCTCTCGCGCGCAGCCGCCATTAATAACACTCGATGCTTTAATAGGATATCAACAGCGAAACGGCCGCGCTCTCGGGCAATTAGCCTCGAAACGATACAACGGTTGGCTATACCGCGCCGGCGATATCCTTCTAATAGCTCCGACACTCGAGAGAGCGAAGACGATGTCGCGCGAAGAAGAAGAAGAAGCAGAAGAAGAAGCAAATGACGATAGCGAGAGAAGAGAGAGGCGATGAAGAGCGGCGTCAGTATCGAAAGCAGGGGTTGAGCAGCTGCCTCCTCTTCTGCAGGCACCAGCGAGACGAAATGAGGGATGGTGCCAATGACAGAGCTGACTCGCTGTACAAATGAATGCACGCGCTAAGGCTTTGACACGCGATAATTTATCACGGCAGCAGCTCGCGCGCACTATACCTCGCCCTTCATTTCCCGCTGCGCTCTCGCGCGCACCAACGCTTCTCGCAGCCCCTCTCCCTCCTCTTCCCCTGCAACTCTCTCTCTCTCTCTCTCTCTCTCTCTCTCTTCGAGGAGCCGTGATTGCGACAAATATAAATAAGCCGATCGCGGAGCTCGCGAGTGAGGCGCCCTTCAATCTTCGAGTAGGACGTCGGTGCGCGAGTGTCGCTCGCGGGCGGCTTAAGAGGAGAGAGGCGCGCCGAGCGAACGAGTAATGTAATCCCCCATGGGTGGATCGTAAGCGCGAATGTGTTACGCGCTCTTGGCGCGCGACGACGATAAGTTATCGAGTTATCGCACGACGTACATAGCTTCGGCTATATGGATAGGCTTCGCTTCTGAAAAATACCCACGAATCAGTCTTCCAAGTGGGAGTAGCGATCACACAGCTTATATACGTATATATATATATATATATCTAGGTGGAGGATTCGGTAATTGGTGCACAACGCGTATGGGATAAAGGCCTGTATTTGCGCTCCCGATAAAAGTTCCGATGTGAGTCTTTTGTTAATAGCGTGTGGGCGGGGTTGAACGTACGACGACTTTGCATGTTACCGCTTGGGTGATGGATTATTGCGGCGTGGATTGTCGTTGAGCGTTGGATTTTAAAAGAGCCTATTATAGAAGAGAAATATTCTTTTCTATTAAATCGGATACCGAAGCGCTTCGTGCATTATACGCCCTCAGTGTGGAATTTGACAAAATTCTTACTAATGCACCAAACGTTATATTGCAATGTATAATAAATTATTAAAATAAATCGAAGAGCTTTTTTGTAAACACTTGGTGTAGTTTTACGCTGTTTTTGAAATAATTCAGTTAAAAAGATTATTTCCTGCTTTTAAGCAAGACATATAAAAATATGAGTTTGCATTAATTAAACATATTTTCGGGAAGCGAAAAAAGCAGTTACCCGATTAATTTCTTTTTGCCGCGACTAAAGTTACCGCACTACATGACAATAAACATTCTAGACAGTAAACCGAGGTAGCAAACACACGCTCGGATATCTCTCGCGCTTCTCTCTCTTTCCCCCCTACTCTACTGCTATACCCGGTAAAAGTTGCTCAAACTTTGTATAATCATTTTCGTGGAATGTCCCGCCTGCGCGTACGCTTCTTTCCTTTCTTTTTCATTCGAGCCACCCTTCCAACCTCTTCTTCTCCCTCTTTCTCTCTCTCTCTATCTTTTGCGATGCCGCTTCTTATCTCGGAAAATTCTTGCTCGCTTCGCGCGGAAAATGTTTTCCTCCTCTTTCTCCCGGCAATCCCGGCAAAGTCTCCCCCTTTTTTTCCTCGCTGACGAGAAAAATTTCTTTGTTAATCACGCGGCCTTAATTCGAAATATGAAAAAAAAGACTGCATTTTATGAAAATTAAAATACGGTACATGGAGCCGTCTTCATTATTTTCGACAAAACAATCTTGGTATATTGATCTAACTATATAAATTAAATTATTTCATGAATTCTAACTGGGTACTGCCTCATTATGTATAACTTATCAATGAAATAAAAAAAAAAAACATTGCAAATAAATCGGCCATCTTTCGGAAACTGTATATAATGAAATTTAAAATAAACTTCACGGGTATAACAAAACTTTTCATCGTGTCCTCCTCATGGCAAAGCAATCGCTAGTCTTGAACGACGAAAGGGAGCTGATTCTCCCGCGAAAGTCGCTAAAATTCAACGGCATCACTAATAAATGTCCCCAGCTTGGTATAAGGCATCGCGTCGGTGGCTGCTGCTGCTGCTGCTGAAGGCCTAATTTCGGCCTAATTTCCCTCACCATCTTCTCTCCTTCCCTCTCTCTCCCTATTCGGATTTTTTAATCTACCACGCGTCGATTAATAATACATGAGTTCGACGAATTTATTCAGTGGCGGTTGGCTGTTTACACTTCCCATCAAATATGCAGGTGTCGCGCGCGCGCCAAGGTACCTATACCTCTCCCTTTCCCTCTCTTTCTCTCACACACTCTACACGTATAAGGTATATAGCCGGTGCTCGAAGTAGAGAAGCAAAAGGTATATTTTCGCATGGCAGAGAGGATTGGTGGAAGCAGAAGAAGAAGGAAGGAAGGAAGGAAAGAAGGAAAAAAAAGGAAGGCGAGCTCGAGAGGGAGGATGATTAGACGAGACAGGGAACTCCAGAAGCTTGGGTTTATTAAGGATATCGCACGAGCGACGCGCGCGCTCGAGGTTCGGGGAGGGGCTAAGGAAAAAGAAGCTTCGATAATTGACGGTGTCGTGCGAAAAACGAGGCTCCTGCTGCTGCTGCTGCTCTCTTCTCCTCTTCCTCCTCCTCGACCTCCTCCTCCTCCTCCTCCTCCTCTTCGTTTTATTTTGCTAGCGTCGTCGTCGTCGTCCCCCGCAGTGTATAACGATCGCGTGACGCAAAATCATACTCGTTCCGGCCGCGCGTCTTAATATATTTTTTCTCCTTTATGTAGCGGATGCGGCCCTGCTGCTGCTGCTGCTATACATGCCTCGGCGCCACAAATAGAGATTTATATTTATGCGCACCTGATGCCCCCCCGAATACACGTTGACTGTTGTTAGTGGGCTCTTACATTCTCGAGCGATTTCGATTCTTTTGTATGACGGGGCTGTCACATTAATTACCAGCACGAAGATTGCGGAGTATACGGCGAGCGCGGAGTTAATCGACTCTGTGTCGAAGGGTGTATAGGCTCCGACTATGGAAGGATTCTTTGGTCTTTCTTGCACTTTTTTATGTATTGCGCTTTAGGATAACTGGTTAGATATGTGCGCAATTAAATGGAAGAAACTTGTTTTCCACAGCAATTATAATAGCGACGTATAAGTTTCTCAACTATTATAGATTCTAAATATAAAATAGACGTTCATCTATACTTTATTGTACAAATATAATTAACGATATTTTGAAGGTTATTCAATAGTCGTTTTCATTTCTGAACTTTTCTGAATTGCATTTTGATTTAAAGTTAAGCCAAGGATAAAGAAAATTTTACATTGTGTAATTAAACGGGAAACTGCAGAAATTTCATTATCGCACAATCATACATTAACTCCGGAATAAAAATCCAAAACACCGCAAGCACAGATAGCATATGCCATGTCAAACGTAAATTAGCGTTCAGCTTGAAAATCTATATACTTTAGAATTTAAACATATTATATACATGTAGCAAAAAAGGCGTCCTGTTCCTGGAGGCTCTCGTGCAAACTGTCACGCGTATACCGTTGCTGGCTATCATGGCTCATACTAAGTAGTAAACTTTCTTGCGAGTTTCCCGCAGCGGAAACAGCTTGTCAGTCGCGCTCGCGCGCGCGACAAGAAAGAAAAACTAACGCGCCGGCAGCAGCGCGCGAGAGGCGAGCTCGAACGAGATCTGTGAAGTTTCGCCGGGTCTCGCAGACGTCAAGCGGTTACGGCATATATACCGGACGAACGGGCTTATTTTACAAAAATATCCTTTGTCACTGCGTTTGCACAGATTTAAGCGCTTTTGAGGAATTCAAAGAAAGACATATATTGGTTAGGAATTTGTGCAAAGGTGGCAAGTAAAAATATCGACTCTATAAACAAGTGATGATTGACGCTAAAGTGGAAGCTTTTATTTCTAAAGGATATTATTTCTATGAAATAATTCTTTCGAATAAAACTTGTAAAAGCAGATTTTCTAAACCATTTATATTTAATATACGATATAGTAAACATCAGATTATTTTGTTATTCGCCAAAATAATTATTCTATAGGTATATGAAGTATGGTTGAACGAATGTATAGTCCTGGAGAAGGACATTTTTGGTATATAATTATTATCTGGCAACATTGTGCGCTTTGTGAGTGAATATTTAATGTTCATCAAACTTTTGCTTGTGTTTTACTGCGTGCGTATAGTACGGACTTCGGGTACTAAGATATCCTCAAGAGAGTAGAAGCTGGCAGGCAAATAAAACAGACTGGCCGAGTATATCAAATCAATGTTGGAGAACGAATAAATTTCATGGAAAAAGTGAAAAGTGAAAATTCATATTTAGCAAGTAATAAAAGCAGTATAATTCCTAATAAAACTTAACAATTTTCTACACGAAGATCGAGTAGCTTTAAAACATTTAGCAAGTTTCTTACAGAAATCATGTATAGTACCCAATGTATAATTCAATTTAAAACAAATTACTCTCATGTGCAACAATTTTTTTCACACTTTATGGCATTTGCAAACTTATCGATCAACCATAATCGTTTACCGTATAAAATCGAGCTTCAGGCATTATTTCGTTGCCCTTTTAACTTTTCTCTAAAAATTAACACGTCACTCCACTAAGCAATGCTTCATTATACAACGCGCATACACGAGCTGAAAATACCGAAAATCCACCAACTTGAGAGTCATTAGTTGTGACTCGCCCACCCTTTCCTAAGGATCTCTCTCTCTCTCTCTCTCTCTCTCTCTCTCTCTCTCTCTCTCTCTCTGTCTCTGATGCGGCGCTGTTCTTTCCTCTAAAGCGGACGAACGAACCGCAGCGAATGAACGAACGAACGAAGGATCCATCTCTCGCGAGCTCAGCGACGGCGGCGGTGGTGGCGGCGCCCGGCGCGACAAATATGGAATTTGCATATAAATCGGGTACTTCCATCTGTGCCCCGGCTCTGCCCGCGTGATACAGAAATGAAGAGCGAGAGAGAGAAGAAAAGGAGAGAAGCAAGAGATAGAGTGAGAGGGAGAGAGATAGATAGGAGTATAGCATGCCTCCTATTTCCTCCTCGGCGGAAATACTAACCTCCAGATATTATTAATAACCCGAGATGAGATCGAACTCATCTCCCCCTATATATTCTCCCTTAAGGCCGCGACTGCTGCTCGTCTATCTCCTCATAGAGAGTCAAGCCGTCACTACCCGCAGCTCTTATATTCCAAGGTATATATGAAAGATAGAAGCTGGGGGAGGGTAGGGTAGGGACGAGTGTGCAGGACCAACAAAATCAATCTGCCATCCGTTTGTCGGCGCGCGCGGGACCGAGAGAGACTTTGCCGCCGCCGCCGCCGCCGCCACCGCAGCCGAGGGTCGTGTCCTCCTCTCGCTTCCTTTCTCTTACTTCTTATTTTTCTTCTCACCCAGCTCTCCTTCTCGACTTTTTCCTCTTCCTTTTTTTACACCGCACCGTCTTGCGCGCGACGTGAGGAAAGAAACGAGGCAGCACGCGGCGGCGGCGGCCGCATTTAAATTCAATTCCCTATCGCGCCCTGGTATAAGGGCGCCGCGAGAGAAAGTTTATCGCGTTTGGGACCAATTTAGGAGCTTCGCGTCCATGCTTCGCTGGAGCTACGAGCTCCGCAGTCTGGCGTACTTATATAGGATACACTCGCAACCGCTTCTGTGTGGTACCCGACCGACGCTACACTGCACGGCACAACTCCATGTGGCTGGACTACGTGATTCACATATATCTCTTCCTTTTTTTTCAGATGCTTTTATCGCTTCTCGCTATACCTTTTTGGTGGCCTTTCACGAGATCAAAGCGAGATTTTGTCTATTCCGTTTTTCCAAATAACCGATGAAAATTATAGTTTTCTATTTTGTTTTATTGATTATGGTTGGTTGTTGTTGAAAACTCAAGTAGTAATCTACTAATAATACTAGCTAGGAAAGTGTCAGTCCTTTTGGCTCGTGAATTTAGTAAAAGCTTTGGATTATGATTTCTAACAAAATTTTGAGCCACTATACATACTATTATATTTTGAGAAAATAGAATAAAAACAGTTATTAGTAATCTCCATAAATGAGCTGATGAATGACCTAGAAACATTATACAAAAGAAATGTGAAAGTCTAAAGAATGGGCACTTGTCTTAGAAATTGCTCCATATCGAAATATTATCTTTGTAAAAATTATATAGAAGATTGAATCCGAAAAATAAAAAAAAACACCTATATGGATTATTGATCAACTTACTTCCGTAGCGCAAATAGATAAGAAATCGACTCGAAAATCCTCATATCGCAATATTTACTCGTCCAATCACAAAACGATTGATTGTCATCGTGCAAAAAATAAGCCCTCACAATGGTCCTCACCAGCAGCACTCGATCTTCCACTTTCCCCACTTAAGAACGACTGTTTTTTCCCCGAGCCCAAAGCTTTCGTCGTCTCGACTGCAGCGACTCTCTCTCTCTCTCTCTCTCTCTCTCTCTCTCTCTCTCGTCGCAAGAAGCGACAATTTAACGAGAAACCGAGACAGTCGAGAGAGAGAGAGAGAGAGAGAGAGCTCCGCCATTGCGGGGGAGCGAAAAAGCCGCTTTGTAACGCGATACCTCTTAGCGGCTCTAGCATTTTTAATCGGAAAGATAAATCGTTTGATTCAATTATCGGAGCGGCGGCGGCGGTGGCGACGGCGGCAGCAGCAGCAGCTTCGCCCCGCAGCGAAAGGATCTTCTCTCTGTCTCACTGGTTCCCTGGGAAAACAGCGACCTATTGTCGCCGCACTCTCGACCCTAGAGCGTACAAAAAAGCTGAGCGTCTCTCTCTTTCTCTCTCTCTCGGCGAGTCGACTTAAAAGCCGCGGAGGCGCGCTAGTAAGAGGCTTGAAGATGATTAAGATGTCGTGATCGGCCATTGTTGGCATTCCCTTAACCTTTGCGTACTTTTTCATTCTTCTATTACGCGTAATCGTATTAAGTCGAACCCCCTCGAGACCCTCTGTTTGTGCCATATTGTAAGCATACACCAAACAAAAAATACTCCTTCGAGGGTGTCTATTGCTTACCAAGATTTCTTATACAAGCTTCCTCTTCTATATATACACAGATATATATACTTTGTACATATATGTACATAAATATTTTTGCAAGTCAAGGAGAAAAGTTTAGTGAGATGCAATACGAACTATTGACTAAAACCTATACAAATATTATTCAATATTACATTCCCCGCACGAAAACTGTTAGTATCTCCAATATATTGCAGAAGCATAGCCAACATATCGCAGAGCTATGATCGAGCTATTGGCAATGCTTCGCTGAAACACCGCAACGATATGATAACTATATATCGATAGAAGTATTGCTAAAACATTTTGTATTTTTTTAGTACTTCCAATATATTGGTGATTTTGGAAAACTAATAAATCGCACAAAAACAATATATCAGCATCAAATAATGATATAATTATATAACCGTAATAAATTTTAACGTAAATGTTTTAGACTTCCAAAACTCGCCAATATTTTTGGCAATACTTCCTCTTATATATTGTGAACATATTGCTACGGCACCTAAGCGAAACATGGCCAATCGCTCGGTTAATAACTTGTAACATATTCTACAAAATATATTAGAGATACTAACCGTTTTAGCGCGGGTTGTTGTAGAAACGAGGTACTTACATTCCTAATAAAGGTATTTGAATTTTTCTCTGGTTACGAAAGAAACATAAGTCTTTATTTACCTCCAATGACATGATTCATTATAGGTACACGTTGCACAAGCCTATAATCCCCACCCTATAGATCGATTCCTTCCAACTCATCCAAGCGATTCGCTAAAACTGTTTGGCTTGCACTTTTTCAAAATCATCGTTTCAAACCCCCCTGAGAACGCGTGAGAGCCGAGGCAAAGCGTTTGTTGTCTTAAAGGCAGACGCGAACCATAGAGTGAAGCAGCCAAATAAAAAATGGGGAAAAAACGGAAGAGCGAGGTAAGACAAGAAAAAAGAAGAAGAAGAAGAAGTGTCGGCGATGGTGGATGAAAGCGAGGGTCTTCCCTTATTTTTATCGTTTTTCCGAGGGAATGAATATTTAAGGGGAGAAAGCTTAATCTGCGCTCGGGGATTCACAGAAGACGCTCGCGCGCGCGTATCGCAAAGTAGCCGCGCCGAGAGCTGATCCTCCTTGTCTTGCTTTCTCTATCTCTCTCTACTCCCTCGTTCACTCTCTGCACGCGCGCGGCTCCCGTGAAAGAAAAAGAAGAGATAGAGAGAGAGAGAGCAGTGCAGTCGAGTCGACATGTTTGGCTTAAATATTTTATAGCCGCTATCGACAGGTAGCCTAGACGCACTGCTGAATTCCTTTTTAACAATCCGATCGGTCTCCCGTACATCTGTTGATCGAAGCTTGTTTTTTTTCTGTACTGCCTTGAGTCCTAGTATTTGATAAGTACCTTAAGGAAGAAAAATTGACCCACAGATTTGAGTTGAAATTTTGTTGTTGAAATTGTGCAAGGGTGTGTTTCCTTGTGTCGAAGGTGTGGTGATCATGCATGGTAGCAGGATTGATGGATCGTCAATAATTATTTTGCTAAGATATACTATTACTTATTCGTAAACAATCTATAACAATTCAAATTTCGAAAATTAACGCTGCTTCTTACAATAAGTAATAATCTCAAATAAACATACGTGTGAACTTTATAACATTTCTTTACAGGCAAATTGACTATTATTGCTCAGTTAATCCGAGACATAACACAAAAAAAATCAGCATCTCAAACATTCTCTCAAATGGCAGACAGCAGCATTATCACAAGCGCATTTCTCAGCTCGCCGAGACATTAAAAGCGCGTCCAAAGCTGCATAGTTTTATTTTAAATGAAACAGATAAGGAGGGGAGGGGAAATCAACAACGAAGACGCGCAGAGAAAAAAAGGGTAAATAAAGGAAGGGGGGGAAAAAAGGAAGAAGCGGCGGAAGAACGAGAAAAAAAGGAAAAAAAACTTAGCTCTGTTGTCGGTAAAAACCAATAAAGGTCGGTAGGCATACCGCGCGTCCGTGGAAGTTTCGCGAGCGGCGGTTGCGGTGGTGCAGAGCCTTGCTCTCACTCTATACACACACACACACACATATGCACACACATCCGTGCGTTTTCGGTGTACAGCAGCAGCAACAGCAGCAGCAGCAGCAGCTCACCCCTGCCTCGAGTTCTTGCTAAAACAAACCCATCCGCGAAAGAGTGGACTATACGGAGAAGTGGTAAAGAGGGAATTTGCAAGGGAAAAGCGAGGCGAAAGCGTTCGGTGTCAGAGGGTCGCTGTCTGGTTTTATACTTCATTCAAGTATGGATATGTGGCTCCGCCGCGTTGCGTCTGTATAACGTGTGTGTGTGTGTGGGCGGTTCTCACTGACGGCTTACGCATATCTCTCTTTTGGTCGCTCGTGTACGCTCTTTATCTGGTCTTTCGTTAGCCTTTTCAACGACGACGACGAGCCTCGGTACAGGCTAATGATTTTCGTGTATATATTCAACGAGGGTAATACATATGTAGCGAGCGTTTATCTATGAGGCTGCATCTGCACGCGGGTACTTAGTGTGTACGCGTTAATCGGGGCTTTTCCTTACTATAAAAGGTTTAGATAAAATCGAGAGTACGATTTATACGCATCCTCGCATTTCCTTTAATTATACTAATGACATAAGTATCTATATAGAATTATCAGAATCTTACAAGATTTTACTTTTTATAAAGTATAAATTGAAAAATGAATTATATAAGCAATTTGAAAATTGTTACACTGTATATGAAACAGGTACAAAATAGATCTAATCACAAATATATACTCATCCTTAAAATTTAAAAGCACTGCATAATCGTTTATTCTCTGTTACATCTACAGTATCGATGAAACGCGCATACTTTAAATAAAAGCACAATTTTACGTATTAAATTAATCCAGAAAAATATACAATCTCATAAAAATCACGCACGTACACCGGCGACCTTAATAAAAATTAAATCCGTCCAAATTAAAATCATATAAAACCCAAGTGAGGCGCCACGACCACCATCCACGGCGGCATATATACGCGCGGCGCTCGCTTCAAGTGGAATTCCTTCCTCTCCTTTTTCTCCCCGGCCCACGCGGCGCGCGCGTTTAAAACTTGAAGCGAAAAAGAAAAAAAAAAAGGTAAATAATGAAAAATAAAAAGAGCAGGCAACACACTGGCAGCGGCATTTGACTCGAGAAGCAACGGATGCGAGCAAGTTCATGTGTGTGTGTGTGTTGTAGGTAAGGTTGGAGGAGAGAGGCAAGAGGCCCTCGCGCGCGCACGCGAAGCCTTTTGCTTGGGCGAAATAACGAAAATACCTTTACAAATTAAATAGACGCGCGGGAGCCAGTGGCGCAGTGGGTGAGTTCCGTCAAACCACAGTCGCCCGCCAAAGTATTCCGCGCGCAACAAAGGCCAAGCTGAGGCTCCTACTCCTGTTCCTGCTCCTGCTACTGCTGCGCGGCGATGGGGTAAAGTATATACGTCAGCTCTCTTCCCTCTTCTCTGTAGACCAGTTCTATATACCAGATCTCTTCTTCCTCCTTTCCACCGCTCTTCCTCTCTTCCGCCGAAAGATTCGTGAGTTTTTTTTTCCTGGCCCACCCGTTACGATTTCCCACCCCTCTCTGCCTCTGTCTTGGTTTCGCCTCCACCCCCTACCCCCTCATATACACCGAAGAGAAGTATTTTCGTCTTATAATAGAACAATGAGGCCGCGGAGATTCTGAGCTCTTGCCCTTTTTTTTACTTATAGTTCCCTCTCGTAAGTGCAGTAGGACGATTGTAACGTTTCCAAGTCCGAGTTTCGCGTGTAGCTGTATATATGAGCTCAAGAAACTCGGTACAGCTAATTTTTTTTCATTTTTAGATGTATTGTGTGGTGCGATGCTTTCATTGTGGAAACCACTTTAAATGAACTATTAAATGTTGGATGAACTTTTATATTTTATTGAGAGTGATTTTTTTTGCCGAATCTCTAGCTTTGATGCTATGAAAATAATTTAATAAAGACCCAATCAATGTTATTATAATTTGAAAAAGTGTAAGAGATAAAGAAACAATATTCTATACTTATTTTAATTTTTTGACTATTACACGATAACGTATACATAATGTATACTATATGGTATAAAAGCGATTAGCATTTGAAATAGATTTAAACACCTGTTCCCAGCAGCTTTGGTAGGATATTCGCTTTAAAAGCTCGGTAAAGAAAGCGATGCGTAAAAGTAGCAGCACTCGTGTATACATCTCTCGGCAGCGGTGCAAAAGCCGCGAGCATCACTTCGCTGCATACGCAACAGTCATTGAAAAATTCAACGCGGAAGGGTAAGCCGAGGCGGCACGCCGACGCACAAAAGCCCGCAGAGACACAGTCGAGTGCGTTAAAAAGGAAAGCCAGAATAAAAAAGACGGAGCGGATGAGGGACGAAAAAAAGGAAAATAGCGACGTATTAAACGCAAACAAGGGTTAGCCGAGGGTAGCTCTCGAATAGTCGAGTAAGTGAGAGAGAGAGAGAGAGAGAGAGAGAGAGAGAGCGGCGCAACAAAAAAAAAGAGGGGAACGAGAAGAAAAGAGAGCGGTTAAGGTAGAATCGAGCCAGCACCGTGAAAAAGCAGAGGGAGAACGAAGATGAGGTCGAGAGTAGGAGGGAAAAAGAGAGAAGGGTTAAGGAAAGAGGATCGCTTTAGGGGTGAATCTCTCTCTTTCTCTTCCTTGCTAGGGCTCAGTCGCACGATACTTTTTAATTTAGTAAAAATGCGCATTCAAGCGGTCGAGTACCCCTCATCCCCTGCAGTATCGGGGAGACGCTACAGCTACGAGAATGAGAGAATGAGAGAAAACTAGAATTCAAGGATATCTGGAAGACCGATATAATAACGAATGAAGTTTCTTATTGGCGAAGAAGATGATTGCTGCGATGTAGTGTCTCGAACCGACATCTCTTATTTCTTAGACGAGGAAGATCGTTAAGATGGTAGATTAACTTTTTCTCTTCGTTATTTATAAATTCTTAATTTGCCAGGTTTTATATATCTTAGGTGTATAGATAATAGAAAATGAAGATTTCATTGTGTTCAATGACGGAATAGTATTTATAACTATTGGGATCTGACATAGCCAATAAGACCAATTATGCTTTGGAGCTATATAGTTTTTAGATGTTGAATTTGTGCACTATATACAAATGATATAGAAATAGATACATAACAAATATTGTAAAACATTGGGTTTAATTAAATTCCTGTTGTATGTTTCTTCACTTTCCCGGTCAGGTATATCAGGGATCTCAATTATTGTTAAATCAAATGCTTTTTTTAAAAAACAACATTCCTTCATTGAAACGCTTAGCAATTTAAACTCTACATCGCAGCAAATTCGCACGATAAAAAACGAAATATTTAACAATGAAAATTGGGAAGTAAAGGTGCAGTAGCGGAATTCTGGAGTGAGCCCCGCAAGAAGAACGCAGATGAGGGAAGTGGGCTCATCGAGCAGCTTGAGCCGTTGTAATGCAGACCGCGCGAGGTTATAGAGCGCGTAGGGCTAGAAGATAATTTGAAGTAAGTAACCGCGACAAATTCCAATATCTACAGAAATATGCGGAACGGCGCGCGTCGTCGCTACGCGGGCACGTATATACCGGCCGCGCGGCGCCGCGTTCCTCTCGTGGTCGTATCCTAACCTTCGTCTTATTACGCCGCGCCGTCGAGGAAGAGATAGTGTAACATGAAAGCGCGTATAGTCGGCGGACGGGCAGACGCGGGCGCATGTTCAATCGTTTTACCCCCCCCCCCCCCCCCCCCC
>UELV01085924.1:0-11702 GCA_900490015.1 Megastigmus stigmatizans | reverse complement strand
CCCTTTGCCCGAGAAATTAATTGACGTGTGCGCGGCGGATGTTGTAGTGGACGATGTTATATTGAATTTTTAAATTACGACGCGATCGCTCGATACACTGCGTGAGATGTAACGATTTTCGCACAAACTCGAGATTGGGAGAATGGTGAGGCTTTTATTTTACGAGTTTTGTCTTGACCGCGAGGTTTTAATAAGAGAACAACGAATTTTTGTTAACGATTTAAATTTTTTATGTCTCAATGTGAATTGTAATTTTAGTTAGTTGATTGAGATTGAAGGATAAAGAAAAATGTATATTTATTTTACGACTTTTTCAGCGAAGTTACTTGCTCCACGGAAAATTCTCAGCTACACAAGCATTAAATTTATGAAAATATTCACCTACTTAACATCAACCATCAACATTTGCACCATCAACGACACAGGAAACAAAGGGTAATGAAAGACTCGGGAAAGTAAAAAGTACAAATTTAACGGGAGAGAGTTAGAGATAGAGTTTTTGGATGCAGGAGAGGAACGGATATCCGGAGATCATCGCGCACAGCGCGAAATACGAATCCGGGGCTGCGAAAATATTCGGGGAAGGAAGCGCAAAATCCTCTTAGGCCCATATAGCTCTGTGCTTTGATGAGGAGGAAATGTCAGAATTTATGCTAAATTCATGACCTGCACTTTCTATGCTTTCTCTACCTTTCTCTCTTTTAAAAGCTTTTTTAAGAGTTAACTGTTTAAACAGATAAGATTTAACTTTTAATTCAGGATCAACCCCTACAGTCTTTGCTAAGGACATTCTAGAACGGAAAAAGTATATTGAACGCACGCCAAATCTTATCAAAAATACTTTTGGACGAATAAATCTGTTCTTTCAATATTCAATAATACTTTGAAAAACAATTAAAGTTTATTTAGCAAGCAACATTCTATATTGACAGATACTCAAGATAGTCAATACGGGAGCGGTACAAACATCAGTTTATTTTTCAAAATCTCAAATCCTACGCTAACAAAAATACCTGGAGAAAAAGAGCAAAAGATCGATATGACAAAAATTCGCGCCAAACGAACGCGAGCAATTTTTCCACCTACGCTGGCAAAAAAATATTTACAGCCACCACACGCGCACACATATTATGCTCTAAAAGGCTCAACATTAATTTTCCATGCCCGCGCGTCGTTGCATAATTCTCTCACATAAGTGCTGCACACCCGCAGTATAAAAATATGGTACAACGCGTCATCTCGGTCCGTAAGCTGCTCTCAATCGTCTCTCTCTCTCTCGCTCTCGTAAAATAAAAAATAATAGCGAGCGATTTCGCGAATCGCCTGGTGAGGACAGTATAAGATGATTAGCCCACGCGCGCGCGCGAGCGCAGTGACGTGTAAGGAAATGTCGAGGTATCCGTCCGGAGAGAGAGAGAGAGAGAGAGAGAGAGAGAGAGAGAGAGAGAGAGAGAAAGAGAGCGAGAGAGAGGAAGCGACGAGGCGCTTGAAGTAGATCCGGTTGTGGGTCGGCTCCGTCGAGCGGATACACGCGATCACGACCCTTTTACGCTTTTGCGCACCAGCTGCACGGATGCTGGACAGGCTGTGCGCGCGCGCTTTATCGCTCGACTATATTTTGTTTCTTTGAATTTTATTGTTGCAAGGGCGCGTCTAGGAGTGCTCGTTTAAAAGAATTCTTTTTGTCGCTCGAGATTTCGCTGACATGGTTTGTTAGATGCAGTAATTGTATACGAGGTAATGATAAATATATTTTGTATATAAACATATTGATAATTTAAAAAAATAACAGAAATACTTGTACAATCACACACCACAATGGAAGTGAAATAATTAATAGTTAGTAGGTAGGTAAATATTTCCACAGCCCTTGTCTTTCATCAACTATTGTTATTCTTTTAATGGAGAAATCCCAGCCAATTGGAAAAGATGAGCGGAAAATCTCGACGGAAATCACGACCATGGCCACAGAAAAAGTTTCGCTCGGCAGTCCGCGCGCCGACAGAAACCGAGCTAACAAATCGGAGACTCGCAAGACCGGAGCAGAACGTCCCTCAACTGAATAATCACGCCCGGTAATTTAACAATGAATGAAAAAGTGCGTAATTCGTAAGTTTGATAATGAAGCCTTTCCCGTCAAAACGTCCGCCGCGTGGCGGCACGTCCTGCGCGTCGCGCGTCCGCGGCTCCACGTACACACACATACATACATATACAGAGGCCGGCCTCTGTCCGCTTCCCACGCCTCGTGAGTGCCGCGCGCGCGACTCGCCATACGCTATATACGCGATCGCCCCCTTGGCGTGTGGACGCGACACGGGGACTTTCGAAATTTCCGCGCCGATTCGCAGCAGCCAAGTCAGTGAGACAGAGAGAGAGAGAGAGAGAGAGAGAGAGAGAGAAAGAGAGAGAGAGAAGCTCCAAGGAGAGATACACACACAGAGTCTTTGCGCAGCTCTGGCTATATATAGGCAGACGAGGCGCCGCCATCGCCGATCGTCGCCGAACAAAATAAGAGCCAAGGAGCTTTGCGTTTGCGCGCCGATTTCGATTAATATGGAAGCGGCGCGCGACACTTTCGATTTGCCGCGATGCTGATCTGCAACTTTGCCCAAAATCTGTACAACTTGTAGTGCCGCACCACGGTGACGATCGCCTTTTCATACCAAAAGTTAGAAAAATATTTCGTAAATCTGAATTCAGACCAATTTACTCCCAATGCAAATGAGAATAAGGGATATTAAGAACGATATTGGATTAATTAGTCGATAAATACGCATAAAATTATATGTAGACGTTTAGCTATCACTGCGAGTACGTATGTGAAATTGGTTTCCTTAATAACAGTGGTTTGCGCTCTGGTTTAACGCCAAGTGATCTACGAGTTCTGCCAAGATCACGAAGACGTGAACGCGGTTATAGTCAACGAACAAGTCGAATGACCAGAGTATTCAATCTATTTACACTCGACTATTGTGTATATTCTTGGTCAATGCGAAGTTTCGGTTGCTATCGTCAAAAGAAGAAAGTCTAAGAAATAATTAGAAGGAAGCGCTGGTTTAGAGTGAATATCACGTACATTCCACTTTTTTTCGTAAGCCATATTATGATTGGTTCATGAAAAATCCAGCTGCAATTGCTTATTCGTCGGAATCTTTCGTTTACTATTGCATAAGGGAGAAGAAGAACCTTATTGTTATTCAAGATATACTTGAAGCATTAATTTCAAAATAAAGCAGCTTAGAATTAAATATATAAGACTGAAAACAGTGTGAGGATTGACAATGGAAACATACCACAAAGTTCTAATTGAATACTTAAAGCTCCATGAGTGTAAGTTTGAAGTAGAATAGAAGTCTATCTAAAATGATGCATTTAGTGACAGAAAAAAAAATTATATACCTTGTATCGAAAACATATGATGATTTACAAAAATTCACGATAATTATTCAATTCACCGAATAACACATCCTCCCATTTCTCAATAAATATTAATATACATCGATCCACCAAATTACCCAAAAAGTACTACTCCCCATCGCAAAACACGAAATTTATTCCATCCTCAACCTCAAAGAGAATACATTACGCACACACGCACACGCACACCCCACGCGTCAATTCCCACATATTCCCTCCCTCTCCATTATCTCCAAATCAAAGAATTCGAGCGATAACACGCGCGTGAACGTAAACTCAAAGACACACCGTGGAGTAAAATGTGGGGGAGTATATATGTACAAAATCGTGGTAAATCGCAGCTTGGCAAAAGAGCTGACGGGGCAAACGACTTGCCGCAGCATATCCGCTCCCATGTCTTCAAAACTGCTTACACGCCAAAGCGGCGGCGGCGGCGGCAGAGACAATGCAAGGAAGCGAGCAGTCGTCTTTTCCTGCGCGATGTGCAACGCCAGGTCTACTCGTTTTCGCGTAGTGGAAGGGTACGGAGGTAAATTACGAGTCGTGTCCTCCGAGCTACCGAAAAATCTTGGCCCAGAAAGAGTTTTGCAAGAATCAAGTGATTATGTAGAAAATTGGTTGATATATAAAAATCCACGATACGTCATGCTTCCTTACACGCTGTAGGATTTAATAGCCGATCTATTTTTAAGCTCACATGTCACCCTTTTATATCGACAATTAAATAAATTATATTGACCTTCTTTCAATACTTCCAGTGCGAAAAAACTAATGTTAATAAAAATAAAAATTATCCTCAATGACGTACCGGTGACTACTACATTCTTCGAAATAATAAAATCTACTTGCACAAAAAACTGCGCGTGCACATAAAAACTTTTTGACTCGAAACCATTACACACCGAACTTTTCCACGATACGTATATCGTATACAAGAATATAAACTATGACTATAACCGTAAAATCGATTAAAATAAAATTAACAGCAAAAGGCTAAAGAAGCAGAACACACCAACTGTTTTTTGCCGCGATGATCCAAGTCGAATGAAAAAAAAAAAAAACCAGACAGCAAGAAAAGTTACTATTATATACGGTACGACATTGATCTCGGCTTCAATTTAACCGAACAATGAAATAAAAAAAAAAGTGAGCTTGCTTAAAAATTCAGTAAGCATTCGCGCACTAAAGGAAACTCCCACTTTATGCGAATTCACGAGCATGAAATGAATGTACCATTGAGGAGGACGAGCCGGCACTCGTGCGTAAAGGTGACTCCATTCAAAGTTTCTCATGAACGACGCTCCTATTTGCCTCTCTCTCTCTTTCTCTCTCTTTCTCTCTCTCTCTCTCTCTCTCTCTCTCTCTCCATTCACCTTTGAGATCATCCATTATTAATTCGACCGCGAAAACAGATGAGAAGACCGCCGCAGGCCGGAATGAATGAAAACGTTCGCGTCATTATACCCGATGCCCGGAATCCTAACGAACCTCTCTTTCGATACATTGTATACCCGTCCCAAAACAATGTAAGCGGGTCTACGGCCTATATCTCTGACGCGCATTAAGCTCGAGCGCAATGTCCGAGGAAAATTCAATTTCATTCGTAGAATGGGCCAAAGCTTTCTCTCATTCCTGTCCTTGCGGACAATGAGCTGTCGAATCTGACGTTTTCGTAAAATTTCGTTATCGATAGTATTCGAAATGGCTTAGTTCGTATCAAAGAGAATTTACTGTCATTTTATTCCCCGAGAAACTTAAAATATTAATTTACACATCTCCAGCTACACATGTCCGCACACTCGATAAACAGACCATTCGTAAATTTTATCCATCTTCGCGTAAAAATTATAAAATGCACTCATTCATCGGACAAAGTAACACCATACTGCGCAATTACAAATTGCTGCAACGTCGGTTTACGCTTACTATAAGGCACGCCACCATTTTCCCGAGATTCTGCACACATCGGACGATCGGTCAGCGGCGACTTTGTTAATTAGGACAATTAATTTCGACTGCTGTCCAAGTATACAGCGGGTGGGGGAATTACTAGAATTCAAAAGGCTCGCACACGCGGCGCGTTGTATGTAAGCAATCTTCATTCATCGAATGTATATAGCAGCGCGCACACAATCGCAACGCTGAGGAATACACACGCGGATTCCGTGAATGAAATATAATATGGACTGCGTAAAACAGGAGACACGCGGCTCGTTGTCTCGTTCTCTCTCTCTCTCTCTCTCTCTCTCTCTCTTTCTCTCTTCTTGGCAATTGATTGGACACAATATCGCCGCTGTCTTCCTTCCTTTCGCTGTGGCCGTCCTTGTCTTCCCGGGCATCGTTGTCATTATTAATTTTATGTTTAGTTCGTTAATCCTAAGTGCTATTCTTTTCTCGGCTTGTATGTGCGCGTCAAACACGTTTACTTGCTTCGATCCTCGTGATGTAATCATATACTCTTTTCTTTCGTGGAAGACTAAAATAATAGTTTAACGATGAATTTTAGTTGTGTCCGCGTGTATATTATCGGCCAATAATTTTATAAAATTTTCAGAAACTTATTAGATAATATGGCGCGTTGACTCTTACTTAGTACCTGACAGTATATGCAATCAGCATAAAATATGCTTATAATAAATTTTACAGCTGACAGATAAAAAATTACGTGTCCGAAAACCTTTATTATAGCAATGTTCTCTTTTACTCACTTGAAACATAAAGAAAAAATCAACGCTTAGACATGCATGTATATATACTAAAATATATATTCAAATAATTATACAAAAAAGTTAATAAGTAGATGAAATACCTATAGTATAAGAGCCGAAAATTTGACTTATTTACAAATGTCATAATTTGTAATATTATATTTATAAACATATAAGATAGTAGATGAGTCCCGTGTACAGTCTGACATAAGCTTAAGAAACCAATTATTTCAATAAAACATCCTTTTACTCCTTAATCTATTGAAACACAGAATAGTCTGTAAACTTTTTTCCTCGAGAGACCAAATTATTTATATTCGCGGAAATTTTCTTTTCATTCAGAAAACCGTTATTCAACCTGCAGACCTTGGGTATATGAAAAACATAAATCCATCCCGTTTGATAAATAAGCTTGTCTATATTGACCGATCATGCGTATCAATACAATCAAAGCCGATTGAAAATCATCAAAGCCAACGGATCGCACACGTATATAAGCGAGCTTAAAAAGAAAAAGAAAAAGCCACGGAATAATGAATTACTTCCGCAACAATATATATTCGCATGCCAGTCTCGCGTCGCCAAGCGATAAAGCATCGACATGGGCAGCATCGACGTGTCGAATTAATCGTCATTAATAAACGACGTCTCGTCAATGAGACGCGCGCGCGCACGCACACACACACACACACACACACAATGGTCACAACCCGCAAGTTTTGGGCGATCGGCAATCTCGGCACGCGTCTGCTTTCGGCGAACCTCTGAGAAAGGATAGAGCATATAGGCGCCGTTCGTGTGGCGCACACACACACACACACATACACGCGTACCCTGCGCAAGAGAGAGAGAGAGAGAGAGAGAGAGAGAGAGAGAGAGAGACGAAGGGAATTTTAGAGCCGTGTGTACTAAGCAGGACGAAGACAGGAAGAGGCAGCTCGGCGAGAATCGTTAATTATATATGCGCCATTGTTCGCGCGAGCGCGCAAGCGGTCGTTGCATTCCAGCCGCGGACGAGCAGCGCCGGAATGCCGATATATCGAGAGCTGGTGAGAGAGGCTCTAAGCGAGATATACGGGCTACCGTTTAATTGTCCTTTCTCTCTCTCTCTCACTCACTTGCTTCGCCGTTTTCATTCACTATAGCTTCACCTTCCTCTTCTCTCTTTTGCTTGAGCCTCTGTTTGTTTTCTTTCCTCTTAAGTGCTTGGTCTTCTTTTTGTACCTGCGGATCCTTTTTTGCGAGTGCAGAGGGTCCATAGAACCGATTGGCCAGCATTCGTTTTGATGACGGTTATGGGTCGATTTGCATTTTAATGCGGGAATGTTTAGGTTGCTGCAGGAGACTGAGGAAGTGGGTGGAGCGCGATGCGCATAATTTTTCGATTTGGGGGTAAAATATTTTCGGTAGACCAAAAATCGTATGCGATATCGCTTCTTCTTGTTTTCGTTTCGTATAACAGAAGCTGGGGGATATATAAAATGCCAGTAGTAAATTTTGGGCTATGCCGCCACGTACAGCAGCAGTTGATAAATTGTGATCGTATCTATGCGCGGTGTTTAGATACAGATGCAAATGTTTATCCAGCTGATATAAGCGCCGAGATTATAAGAAAAAATACAAGATTCTTCAGATTATTGTTTACATTGCCACGTATAACGATTAAAAATGTGTTTTCCACTTCCGGCTGTAAATCTATATATCGTCATACCGATTGCGCCGATTATCCATCGGTTTGTTGTTCAACGTATCGCTGGATGACAGAGTCTTATTTTATTTGGTTTCATTTTAAATGAACGATTATCGGTCTGATATAGGTGCGATCAAAAATGTCGAAAAGAAATGTTTGCCAGTTAATTAGCAGTCGCGTGGGAAAGGCGCGTTCAAACAAAGTCGTGGAATTTTAATGATTCGCAGTTTTGCAAAAGAGGAAGTGTTATAAATAATGCCGGAAACAGCTCGGCGCGTTTTCTTATTTTTTTTTAACTGACGAGGCAAGCATACGTCTTTTCGCGAACTTACGAAATGGAAATTTGAGAATCAACATTTTTCTTGCGACAGAGAATGTAATAATTATAATTATCAAAATTGGGTTATAGCTCTAATTCCAACTGTCAAATTTAAAAATACTTAATAGAAATAACATAATGAAATGGTACTTCTAGTTCATCACGTTTAAAGATAAAATTTTAATGAGAATGTCGTTACAATAAACTTAGCTGGCAAGAAACTTAACAGTAAGTACGGAACGGAAACAAACTATCCGCATCGAATGACAAATCGACTAATTAAAATTTTTGTCGACCGCTATGAGAGTAAGCGGCGCAAAAAATTCCTGTGGACAAATCCCCCCTCCCGATTACGATATATACCGTACAGCGTACCTCCGGCTTCCAAGCAGCGACAACAAGTTGAAATATTTCAATGGCCGATTTCACACAATCGCTGCGGTCCACGCGTGTATATATATATCTCGCAAGAAGCTCGAGCGTGAAATAGTCATTTGAAATATTCAATGAACGTCGGGCGCGCGGAAAAGTTTAATTACTTTTTCGGAGCCACGGTGCACATACTTAGATGCTCGTTAAAGAAAAACGCTGTATATCCTGAGCGTCGCATTTTCTCGCCGTAACACCGGAAGGGCATTTCATTCTTCCAAGTTTATTCAGGTGATTTGAGAAATCTTTGGCATTTGCTTTCGCGCCCGTGTTTTTACCATTGCCGCGCACCTACGGATAACGTGAAAATGATTCGCCCACACCGTTTGTCGTGTACGTTTTCTTACGATTCAATTGGAATGGTTTATTTCATATTTACCAAAAAAATCTCGTAGAAATTGATAATTTCGATTGCTCTCTATTTTCTATTTGGCTTCCTTATTTACATACATTCTCCGCAACATCACTAAAGTCTACAGAAGACATTTCATTCACAAAGTTCGAGACACAATTTTCTCCATTGACAGCTCACAGCCGGCGCAGAACACATCATCGTCCTGCTTGGTGTGGCGCGGGTGTGCGCATCAGTCGAGTAACCAATTAAAGGCTTTTACGCCGAGGTCTCACCGCGAAGGGAATTCGCGCGCGGCGGTGGAAGATTAAAATAAACAGCTGCCGCGAAGGATTGTGGAGTTTTCCGCGGCGTATATATATATATATATATGCACGCATACTGCACAGTTGGCTCGGCAGCTCCCGGGAAGCGCGCGTATACAGCGAAATAGCGGTGCACACGGGCGCGCAAATCGTGTGAACATCCTCTTCCTTCGCTTATTACGGCGAGAAGGAGCTGCCGACGCAGCCGCCGCCGCCGCTGCCGCCGCCGCTTCCGGCAAGCGCATATCCTGCACGCTCGGGCATATTGTCTCTTGACTTTTTCTTCGCGCGCGCACTTCATTCTCAATAGATTCGCGCAGAATTTTTTTTTTAACGCCCGCGTATACCTCCTAATTGTTTTCGATCAGTGGAAATTCGAGAGAAGGAGCTGATACGATCAAAGTGGAGCGCTACGTGAGCGCGTAGATCTAGTTTATTTGCAGCCAGACGCCAAATGGCTGTATTTCATTTTACAATAAAGATTGCGAGTTTTAAAGCTTCGAAAGTGGCTTTCTATCCTTTGTAGCGAGCTGAAACGAGCTTCTAAATGATAAAAGATAAAATGTTGTATAGCGTGTGCAACTCCTAATTATTATTCCCTAATTGCTGCACTGTTTTCAATCTGCCCGACAATTCAAATATCGAGCTGCTAGCGAACACAAGTTTTGTAAAATTATGAAAGTGAAATTAGATTTTCCTCCTATCTTGTGGCATCTTAAAAATGCACACAATTTACTCCATGGACTGCACTCCTTTTTATGTTTTATTTCGTAACCAACTTCCTATTATAATTTTTTGTTGACAATTGTTAACAAAATAGTTTCAAAAGAAACGTATCAAAAATACAAAATCAGGGTTTATGGAGATCAATATAATTTAAATTGTAAAAAATATAATCGAAAATCGATTTTTTTGGAGAAATGCGAGATATGGATAGCGAAAACAAATCTTTGAGCTCATGAAAGTAAATACTCTACTAACATTATCATTACCATGACGCACCGAGCGCGCAAAACATTTACCAAAAACAAAAGAAAAAAAAAACAGTACATCGATGCATACGGCTTTCTCTTCTCATCAGCAAACATTGAAACTCACAACTATGGAAACATGTACGGGTTTGCTATCGTAACGGGGCGCGAATAAAACCGTCAAAAGCCTTGTACGGCCGAGAAGAAAAAACATCTAGTCACCAGTCTCTCAAACTCCGATATGCCGCTCATTCAGGTTTTTCGTTGCACAAATCACCGGTCATTTCCGGCATATCAGTTACGTTGGGACTGCATCAAATTGGACCGAGAAACGATCCTCTCTCTCTCTCTCTCTCTCTCTCTCTCTCTCTCTATCTCTCTTTCTCTCTTGCAATTAAGTCTTATCACGATGGGCCGGAGATGCGCTGCTTATCCAAACCGATCGTCCAAGTCTAATTGCGGGTAATCGGTATAGATATATATGGGCATAGACACCCTCGTGGCGAGAAGATCTTTATCTTGCGCGAGGAAAGAGAATGAAGAGAAAGAGCTGGAGATGCTGTTGGAAAATAAAATAGAGGAAGAAGAGATATCGGGGAATGGATACTCATTTGTATAGCGTATCTGTGGGTGTCGTGACTGAATTTTATACGTATAATAAGAGATTTTCTGGATTGGAAACTGTTATTGGTGCTACTTTCGCCGTAACGCATGATTTTTCTTATTGAAACATAAAATTCCTAATCGAATTAATTTCTTTAGTTTAAAGTATTAATCATGTACATGTCAAGCTAAATGGTATCCCAAAATATATGTCTATAGATCCTAGTATTAAATAGAACAGGTGCACACTCATCTCCATTGCCCCGCTAAAAAATCAAAAAAAGGGCATGATCGTCCACTCCCATCTTAAAACACGTCGATAGGCGCACGATTCTGCTTATCTCCAAGCTATACAGCAACAAGACAAATCGCTCATTGGAAATCGCCGATGCCCCCGGACGATTGGAGCCCCCTTGGCTTTATAAAACCTCTCACCGGCCGCGATCCGTATCTCCATCCGTTTCCGGTGCACTGAATGCAAAAAATTCCGGAGCGAAGTGCACACGCGTCGCCTTTTCCCATCGCATATACACACACACATATATATATATATATATATACACGTCGTACCGTTTCATTCAGAGTTTCACAGCTCGCGCGTGCACACACCTCTTAATTAATATATACCTTTCTGCTCTCAATCGTGCAAATTGAATATTCCCCCTACTTTATGCATCGTGCGTTCCCTTATTCTCTTATTGTTCGTTGCATCAAGATTTAACGAACAAAGTTCGCGCGGCTAACGAAAGATTTTCCAATTAAGATGTTCAGGTTGAACCGGCGCATAATGGGGCGCGGCTGATATATTTTATATTTGAAAAAGTATTTTGAGCGCGAAGCAGAAAAAAAAATAGAAGAGTGGTTTATAGGGTGTATATATATACATATACACACATATATATATA
>UELV01085922.1:12361-34943 GCA_900490015.1 Megastigmus stigmatizans | reverse complement strand
TGTGTGTGCGTGTGTGTGTGTGTGTGTGTTCGCCCACGGACTTTTTACCCGTGAAACCCGAAAACCTTATACAAGTCTGAATTTCTCGGCGAATATTTCACGGCGAGCCTTTGGAACGAGGCTGGTTTTTCATTTTATAGAGATATGAGCGTGTATTGTTCGGCTGACTTTATGATTCTTTTATAGTTTTTGTATTATTGTTTGATCGTGCGTTATTGCATTAGAGTCAAAAGCACACTTGTTTTCGTTCGAGTGGAAAAACATTTCGAACGATTCCGACATCGATTTAGACACCATTAGTTACATAGTCAACATTTGTACGCGCCAACTCGGAATCCAACTATTTGCAGAATGCAGAAAAGTATTTTTAACTCTCCATTTGGGACACTCTTTCAAGTTTATCGGTGATTAATTTTCTTTCGCTATATACGACGCCTGAATAAATTTAACTGGAATGACGAAATGAAGCTGTTGCACATCGTGAATGCATTGCGCTTGGTGAGACCGCGAGCTTTAACTTTTTTTATTATTATTCGGGTGTAAAGTTCAGCTTAAACCTACAATGATGAAGATAGTTCCCCTTATTTCGCTCAGCGGTGAATTTATGAAATGTATACATTGTTGGGGGGGAGGGGGGGGGGACCTATACAAAACTGGATGAACTTTCATGCGCACGTAGGCATACATCATTTTTATATGCGCACGCTTTGACTTTTCCTATAAAAAAGACATAAACCATATACCACTGGTACACACGTTTTTTCTTTTTACTCGATTTAAAAGAAAGCAGCAACGGGGAGGGGGAGAAAAATATACGGTCTTTTTGAGAATGGAATCAAGGAGAACACATATTTCAACGGAACGTCCAAAGACTTTTCCTAAGTGAAAATAGACTTGATGTCAGTTATTCAATATGATTTTAAAGCCGTTTAATATTTATTTAAAGTCTGGTTACTGCATAAATCTTCGCAGCGCTGCTTAAATATCATTAATTAGCAAAAGTCATATATGTGTATATCCTTTTAATTTTCTCAGCGACCGTAGAAATGTACGCTTCTCTTCTATAATGTACGGGTAGCAAGGCTACAGTTCTCCTACTATACTTCAACGAAATTTCACATTTCAATTCTCCACCTATGCAATACAAACTCATCATCTTGAAAATCCCGTAAGTGCAAAGGCGTACACACTGCTGGGAGCTCGCGGCTTGTCATAAACTGTGAAAAGATGTTGTAGACTAGGGGGACAACGGAAGCAAAGCAAAGAGCTGTCACCTTTAAGCTCAGCGTCGAGGAAGTAATTCTGAGCCCATTTCAGGAAACACGTTCGGGTGCAAAGCCGCGCAATATTCCACCGTATGCGCGTATTCTACGTCTGTGTAATATAGGTGCGGGGCAAAAGAGACGAGAGAAAAGGTCTGGAGAGCAGATCGCGACGCGCAGACAGACATTTCACACACACACACACACACGATGCGCATATAGGAGTGGGACTTTTATCAGCGCGTCAATCGCAGTGCACACGACGTGCGGGTCTTTTTGCGTCTCGTGTGCCCGTGGCGTTTACCATTTTTTACGGCATCGCAAAAACTTCCCGATCGACGGTTCTCGAACGCGCGCGCGTTTTTATGCGATAGCTTTTGCTTCTCTTTCTCTCTCTCTTATTTATCCTTTTATCTCTCCGAACGGTTGTTTCTCTTTTTCCTCTGCCGATCGCACGCATAGCCCGGGATTATACAGCTAAACTCACACGCGCGAGCGATAGTAAAGCCATTCGACAGCGATATCCCGTTATAGTTCTTTTCCCCCCTATATAATGCGAGACCAAAAAAAAAGAACGTCGTCTGTGCAGTGTATACGCTTTTCCAATTATTCCGTTGCGCTTCTCGCTGCTTGGCTGGAAGCAAAGTTTTTAAAGCCCCAATTGCCGAACGGTCATTGGTTTAGTTTTTGTTTGCTCTATCTTATTGCCGGCTAAAAGTTTGAGCCCCGGCTTGAGTAATGGGAACGACCTATAAGATCGAATTATGGTATTTCAAGAGTTTTCGCTGGGATAGGGGTTTGTTATCCTTTTTTTTTGGTTGCTTTATTGCTCCTCTGCGGTTCCGAAGTTGCAGGGGGAGGAGGAATAACGTCGATGAGAGTTTTCGGCTGGACAATCGTTTTACAATTCAGTGGTGGATCGAGGACTGTTCGGTCAGATGAGTTTGGACAAGTTCGTGTACTTTTATTTGGATCGAAAACTAATGGTAGCTTTTCAATGTTTATTATTTATGTATTGAACATTATTGATAAATATAAGAGAAGGATTCCGCTGAAAATGGGGGAAAAGTCAAAAACAATATTGTCTTAAAGGTCTCTCGAACCTGGAATTTCAGCAAAACTAAACCAGTCTGCACAAGGCATAAATAAACTTGTGAACATTATAAAGGCTAATCTCCTATTTCCATAATTCGTTCTCCAACGACGCAATAAACATTTTTCCCTCCCTCTCGCTACCTCTAATAAACAGTATAGTTCGTCAGTGAAATATTCGCTACATCGTTCGCAGGAAAAAAAAGAAGAATAAAAAAAAACGTACCACGCGGCTCTTATGCAAAATCTTGATCATTGCCGCGGAAAATTGCCCTCGTGATCGCTCGCCGCGAGAAGAAAACGTCCAATAAAAAGAGAGAGAGAGAACCAAGCCATAGGGCATCCAACACGTAGCGCACGTCGTCTCCTCTTAACGCGCGATCGTTCGCCCCCCAAGTGCAGCTGCGCGAGCGAGCGCTTCTATCTTTTTTTTTACCGTGCGCGTCGTGCCTCTCTTTCATCTTCTCTCGCCGCGTACATTAGCTGCATCTCGGGCAATTTCTACTGTGCGACAGTGGCCGCAACAGACGCCGTCGTCGTTAATTTTACAATAGCTAGGTATACGCTCACGCGCGGCGCGTACTCATCGCCCGACGCGCGGGTTTTAATTGAAAGAAGCTTGGCGGCCCGAGAATCGTTTAAGTAGCAGTGCGCGCGCGCGCATGCGGAAAGATTTATGCTGGGGTTCATAGCTGCTTCTATTGATAGAATTATGGTGTTCCGGTAGCCTCCGTTAAAATAGTGATGAATAAATGGATTTTGAAATTGTATCAATATTTAATCTGAACTTTACTTGAAAAGAAGGTACAGAACGTGTTGCGCTCGATTAGCGTAAGTAGAAACAGACGAATCCGGTTATACGTTGGCTTTTATCAATTTTTTCAATAATGCACAAACTACACGGAAAAAAGACTGGGGGAGCGGTTGCCTCAACTGGTGTTGTTGTTAATCAACGCTTACGGCGAGCTGCTTGTCCTTCAAACGGGAGAGCAGTTCACTTTTTCTGGGAGAACCATTCGCTCATGCTATAGTATAATAAACAAGATACATATAGTACAGTAACAAGGTACAAAACACAAATGAAATAGAAACGACTGCATTTTGGTCACTAGGTAAATCGGGGTCGAAAAAATCGATTTTCGTATTTGCAGCTTCCTAGTTCCAGAGGTTCCATGCGAAAACAGAGTTTCAAAGTTTTATTTGCTTATATCTCGAGAACGACGTAGGCTAGAACAAAATGGTTTACACCAATTGAAAGAACGTAAAATTTTACATTGGAAACAATTTTTTATTCGATTTCGATGAGTGTAAAGTTTCGAGATAATTAATAGAAAATAAATTATCTCAACTCTCCGTAGTGAGTGGGGTAACCAGTACCCCAGAAACAGAGTAGCCGCTGCACACTACTGCTAGTGGCGCTGCTACACCGCTCTTGGCGCGGCGGTTTCCCCAGTCTTTTTTCTGTAATAGCCAACTTAGTTTTTTAAAATCTATTGATTATACCTTATAAATCATTTGCAAAGTGCTGCTTCGGGTCTTATTTTTGTGAATTCGTTCGCGTTATCGTTTGAAATCCTCGATAGAAAGTATAGAAAGCCAGTAGCAATTCTTAAATTCAGTCAGACGTACGATATACACACAATATATATTGCTGTAGTTTTTGTGTAGACTGTTCATGCTAGTAGTATACAAGGTCAATAAAAATAAGCTGATAAAGCGACGTTGAGCAAACAAAGCCAGCATATGCATGAAGATTTAAGATAATCTATCGTGTACGAATCATAAACAAAACACTCCTATAAATTATGTATAACGAAAACTAAGAGTTGCCAATAGTATCAGTTGGACCCAATCTTTAACGTAATATAACCACAGCGGTATTCTGTTACAATAAATACACTGTATTTGAAATCAAATAAAAGATAAAAGACAGGAATGTAAATAATCCACACGTCATCCACAAGCGCACTAAAATTCACATTTATCGAAGACGGCATCATCATCCGTTTACGAATATAATGTTCGAGAACAGCTCGATTAACTCGTACTGCACACCGCAAAGTGCACAAAGTCGTAAAGCGATCGGCCCATATAACTGGCTACTGAATAAGAAACAGCTCCCATTTAGTCTTTCCAAGTGCGTGCGTATACACACGCTTACACGCGTATGTGCGCAATTTTCATCGGCCGATGTAAATTTCCGCGGATAATATTTTATAAGAGTGTAATTGGCCACGATGCTGCTGCGGCCGTAGGTGTGTGTATTTTTTAGTGACTGCCTTATCTCGTGCTTTCCAAGAGTGAGTGAAAGAGACACGTTATATAATAGAAATGCATTTCGCAAAGTGGAAGCTCGCGTTTGAATAATTCATTTGCTTGTTATTCAGATGCGGCGAGGAGTCTACCTCTCCCTCTCTTGTGTGGTTATTTGATTATATTTCGTGAAATTCAGGCGGGAATTAAATAGCTAGAGTTAATGAGGTTAAATATTTTATAAATGGATTTTCGGCTAATAAGTGTAGCTGCATACCTGGAGTTTTATATTTATGCGATTATCGATTTACGCGCGGATTCCGGTTTACAGCTGTACGTGGAAAATCCCATTGTGCACGAGGTGAATAATGCGTTGCGCCCAGCTTATTTATACTATACATATATAATATCGTGAATTTAAAAAAGACCTCGTAGAGAAAGCAACTTAGAAAACACATTCTGTGACATTGAATGCAGGAACGATTGAATTCACGATGCGATAACGGGATTTATACTGTTACGAGTGTACAGCGAGAAGCAAAAAAAGAAAATATAAAGATGCATAAAAGGTGTCGCGTTGGAGCGTGGAAAACAAATTCTATGAATTTCAATGTCGCGTCGTAAAAGTGTCGCAGCCGCGGTGTGTGTAGAAATGCAGGCGCGGGAAAAGCGGCTCGTCCCACCAGGGCAGAAAGAATATCGCCTTATCAGATTTTATATTTCAGCGGGAGGGAGAGAGAGAAGAGCGTAAGTGCATCGCGCGGAACATTCGTTTGCACTTGTGTTATCTCTCGCGTGTAATAGAAGGACGGAAAGAATGGGAAGCGATCCCTCGAGGCACTAATATTTCTTCCCTCTATATGCTCTATATAGTCCCTCTGCCCCTCTCCTATACCCGACTACATTCTCCTTTGCTCTCTATTTTTCTTCTCTCTCTCTCTCTCTCTCTCGTCCACTTTTCTGACCCTCGTTGCTGCCCCCTTCTCGTTCTTCTCTCTCTTTCTTTTTTTTTGCTAAACTTAGAACCGAGGGCGAGGAGGTAATACGCCGTGAATTGCTCACGCATATTTTAAAGGGAAATAATCGGGTATTAGAGCTTGAATGTTATCCTTTAATATTCCCCATTAATGTCATGATGCGAATTGTTATATTTTTCGCGTTAAGTACCGGTTATCTTTTTATATTTTCTCTTGAGGATTTATTTATATTATTATTTTAGTTCGCTCGTTGCATCGAGGAAATGAAAATCACGTCAGAGATAAAACTTTATTATTTCGTGAAAAGTGGTACATTTATTCATATACACATTTTTTTTTTAAATTTTCAAACTATTGGTTGAATAACGTTCTATTTCCAATGATAAAACTTTTTTATGAATTCGGTGCAGAAAAATCGCGTTCCATTAATATAATAGCATTAGTGAAACGGGAATTGCGCTAAATACAAAAAAAAAAAGAACTCTCGGATCTCACAGTCCCTCCTCTTGTTCTATATCCACTCATTTTTCCTCCCTCTATACACACGCGGCCGCTTAATGCACTGCAGCCGGGAGATAAAGAGAGAGAGAGAGAGAGAGAGAGAGAGAGAGAGAGAGAGAGGCAAGGAAGAGCCAAGAAGTCAAGAGTCGGGCCGCTTTATCAGTACTACTCTAGTCTCTGCCCTTGTATCGCGTAGAAATTTTCCTCGGGGATTTAATCGTGCAAAATTCTCCGGGCGGCCATTCGCTATACTGGATATGCTCGGGGGACTGCACATATTATACCAGAACAGACGGTTTATACGACTTTGAAATCTAGGCGCGAAAAAGGTGCAGCGCGCTTCCGAGACCCGGGGAAGGATTGTCGTCGACTACCCTGGATTACCCACTTTGTTCGCTCGCTGTTGTTGCTGCTGGCGTTGATGAGAAAATCTTATGTACGTTTCGTCTTGTGCTATAAGACACCGGGGAGGATGCGACGCTGCAGCAGCGACAGACAAGCTTTTATGTGTATACGGCGTTTCCGGCTTTGAGCGCGCGCGACTCGCGTCTCGGCATAAAGTGAATCGTAAAAAAACAATGGATTTCATGGTCTTTGAGCAGGCGGTATAAGGTGAGATTCTAATGGATTTGTCAAGCGACAACTGGCTTTTTGTACCCCTGCCTTGTTATCTGCAGACTGTTGTCGATTTAAAGTTTCTAATAAGATTCTCTGAAAAAGCAAGTCTACACTTGAGCTTTTAAAAATAGGCATTAGGGATGGATGTGTCGATATTTTAATAGCTCAGCGAACAATTAGATATAAATTATCATTGAGGACGATGGACGCAGTTAGCTCGCACTGCAGGCGAATCAAGTGGTCCTATTTAGGACGTCTGATAATTAGACTATATACGGACTACGCAAATCCATTTCTCGCGTGTGTGTGGACATATGTGTGTGTGTGTGTGTGGGCGGGTTTGTGTAGGTGGTGGATGCACATGATTCTATCTGATTCGAGCTGCTTCCAGACCGATGAGCGCGTAATGTATACGCTTGCGGAGATATAATACCTACGCTCATTGTGTCTCGATCTCATTGAAGACGTATAAAGCGACGGTCAACGTTATCTCAATGCTTTTATCATTGTCATCTATAAATGCTTGAAAAAAACCTGTCACGCACGATTGTTTCGCCGATTATGATTTGCATATAAGCAATCTTCTGGCCTTCTGAATAAAGCGGCACGCTCAATATGACGTTTTGTTTGAATGGAATATATATATATACGTGTGTAACATCAGAATATTGTATTCGTTTATTTGGGAAATACCCAGAGACGCAAATACTACGACCAACAACTCCAACGCGGTTTTATCCTGAATAATTAATTCGGTCGTGCTGAAAAGGTTTTTTGGGTTCGTAATAACATTAACACCCAACCATTGGTTATAAATACACGGAAAAGAGGCTTTTATCTTGATTAATGTGACATGTACATTTTCGAAATGATAAATGTCGTTAATAGCATTTAATATTTTTTATAAGGTGCGCGTATATTAATGTACCACAGCATCGGTTTAATTTAAAGTATTTTTGAACGACGACCTTATAGCTTCTTTCGAGTCATTTTTTTTATGGGAATAAACTCTCGATCAATATGCAAACGCGGGCATATATATCCGTTGGAAAAGTGCGAGACGCCGGTCGGTTTTTATTTCAACTTGCACTATACGTCAATCCTATAGGGATAAAAGCTTCGCTGAAATATTTTCTGTACGTCGTCATTAGTATGATAATTCGAACTCCTCCGTATGTGTGTGTATGCGTGAGTATCGGTTTGAGTTATCGACTGGATTATTGTGTGTTAGCATGTAAAATATATTGCATATTCAGTACCGAAGATTGACATTTAAAATTGTAACCTTTTTCAATTGGTTATTTTGGTGCGAAACGGGATTGCTCGTTACTTTCAGTCTGTACAATTAAAATTAACGACAATCTGCTGAATTTTATTGTACAATTATCAATAACGATCATTTTTATAATAAGAAAATTTCGCGATCCTTTGCACTTTGTAAATTGAAAATTTCATATGTTACATCTGCAGAAATAAATATTTGTTACATTGTATAAAATATTTCCTTGTTATTTGAGTAAGTTTTCTTGTACTGCAAACAAGCCTGCATAAAAGTAGAAAATTTCATTCACACTGTGCAGATAGATTTTCATGATGATAAAATAGTAATAACGATAAACTATATAATAAAATTCGGGGAATTTGTTTTCTCTAATTTCTTCAGTATGCAAAATGTTATTTTTCATAGAATACATATCTTTTATATTATCGAAAAATTCTAACTCGTAGCTTCAGAGTTGGAATGGAATTGAAGTGGTTCAAATCATGTGTGAAATACTGCAACAGATCTCATAACTTTTATATTTTTATATTTTTTTCCAGAAGCAGACCAGTTTATTGTACGTGTATTGCTTAATCCAAATATATTTGGATACTGTTTTGGTCAATTAATCGAGGCTAAAATCATTGAAATTGCCAATCATATCAGACTATATTTTTGTATTCTAAGTAATCAATAATGTATCAATCACGTGAACGTACGCTTATCTGCAATTTCATTTTCATACGCGTATCTCCGTAAATAACAGTGAACTCGTGTCAAATTGAATCATCTTTCAGTTTAACGAATGTTGTATAATATCAGTTCGAATCAGTTTATCATATTTACATATTACTCCTACCTCAAACAACTATTTCTTTCTTCTGAACTTCTTTGAAATGAATCCTCAACATTATAATGTCTTGCGATACACCGTGCATTCACCTGCTCAAACACAACCCATCAGATTGTCTCAAACCTACAAGAAACTCAACGGCTATTCGATATTCCCATAACCGATCGAGCTAAAAGTCTCCTTATCGCCACAAAATACACAGTCAACATGACAACATTCCGAATACATCGAATCCTCGTATCCTCGACAGTGACAAATCTCGTGTTTAAACACAGTATATAAAAAAAAAAACTATATCCCTGGTGTACTTATACAGCCACACGCGGATGCATACAGAATACGGGTCGCGTCCGTCGTATAAGCCCCTCGCGTTACACGGCCTGAATTTCATCGTTTGATTCAAGCTCGACTTGACGACGACGATTTGTACGACGCGTTTACGAGGCGAGCTGCGGCCTGAATGCTCACGCATCGGTTTCCCGTAAAAAGAAATAGGTATATAGACGCGGTCTGTGTCGTGATTCCACTCTCCGTTCAACGAATGTCCCACGCGCGACGATTGAACTTTATCCGCGCGATGGCTCGGGGTGTCGCGTACGTACGGACGGAGAATCAATTGGTCCGTCGCTGATGCATATCCGAGACTGCGAGTGTTTGAATGCTCTGGCGATTAGCGTACAGAATGAAATTTTTTGCAGTTTTAACAATTATGTATATTATACTATCGATTATTTTAAAATCCTGTATTTTTATATTTGCTTCCCCTTGATTTATTACAAATTTTTCAAAGTCACATTGGATTCATTGGATATCGACTTACTTTTTTTAAAGCAAGCTTCAAAGTTGGCATAATCATGGTAGAACTACACGCATTTTCATAAACTCGCTCCACCAATAAAATTCTATACAGCTATAATTATTTGTTCGTACAGATTGATAAGGAAATTGTAAAAGTACGCTCGACTATATCAAAGTTTAACACGGATATTTTTTTTACGAGGTTCGTCCAAAGTAAATGAAAGAAAAGTGAGCAGCACTTACCGCTCTGAATACAAAAAAGAGTCACTGTGGTCTGTCGCAATCTGACTTCCAAATCACGAAATCATTTCTTTTTTAGTCTCGGGAAGTCAAGGTGAAAAGTTGATCGTAACTTTAATATTCTTTTTACAGTGGATATGTCTGCGAGAGAGAGAAAAGTCGCCGCGCGGCTTGCACGTTTACCTCAAATATTCCGCGCGCCTGCAGCTGTACATTGCACTGGGCGCACACACACAGATCTTCGGATTGCACGAACATTCGCTCGCGCGTTCTTTACGAGTATTACGAAGAAAAAAAAAGGGGCTGAGGAGTTTGTTATCGGCCAAAGTTTTCTCTCAGCTGGCGGAAAGATCTTCAAGTTCAACTGGAAAACTTTCATTGCGGTCGCGAACTCGTGACTCTTTATTCTTTTCTTCTTCTTCTCCTCCCTCTCTCCGTCTCGCTTGTCTTTGAAGCGAACACCAGACGATCATCGCTGTCCATCCGTGCAATCAACTCTGTCTTCTCCTTTTTATCGCTAAATCTTCAAGTGGCTCGTCGATGGGAGATAATAAAGAAAGCAGCTGCTGCAATCTTCGACGAAGGAGTCTTTGGCGCTGCGTTTGAATGGATCAGCGAGGCATTCTGTCGACAAACAGAATTGATCTTGAACTATCCCCTGCTTCAGCTTTGCTTATTGACTTCTTGAGACAAAGATAAAGACGTGATTGGTTTGCGTCGTATTCAGGAATTGAATCCTGAGCAAATTGATTTTGAGCAGATCTTAATAATCCTAAATTATTGTAACAACATCGTTGGCATTATACTGGTAATAAATAAGGTGAGCTAAAATATGAAAATTATATAAATCATTTCTCAGCATTGATCAAAGAATAACTATTCATCTCGTATCCAGACAAATAAAAGCTCCTTAATAATGCGAGCGTCTGTAACTCGCAGGATTCAGCAAACACAAACAGAGAAATGCGCCACTCTCAAGTTCACGTCAAGAAAGTTAAATGGAAATGGGCGCACACTCCTCTCTTCGATGTTACTATCCGCCGTGCGTTCGTCCCGCATTGTATAACCGCAACTTTTAATTGAATTAGACGCGTGCGAGTCGCGTTGTATTCCTATATAGTAGACGGTGACGGAGCGGAACGAAGAGTATATAGCATTCAGACCTGTGGAGATAAGGGGACGCTGAATGAGGAGGTGGGATTTTAATGGCTCGTATAGCGCGGTCAGCTGGTGAGACTATGAAGATTCGTGGGGCAGATTGTTCTTCAACTATGTTTTACTTTTTTTAGAGTTAACTCGATTTTTTTTGCTGTTTTTCCATTCCGTACAGTGTGGAAGTTTTTGCTTGATGAGAAAACTTTGTTGTTGGCGCTCTCCCATTCTGCCTCTGCGTTGATACAGTTTTCAATATTAGTTTTGAGAAATGGCTTTTTCTATTAGGTAGAGCAGCATTAACATTTGAGGGAATGATTTCTTTTATCTTAGTTTCTGAATCCTTAACTGATTTGTAAATTTTTACAATCTGACAATTGAAAAATCAAGCGAGTATTTTGTCATAAATGCTTTTATGTTGCAAGGGGATTATTCGAACTTCTAAAATTTTCTAATCCAGTTCTGTATATTTTAAACAAGTAGAAATTGTAAGATTTATATCGAAGTATTTTATTAATTTCAAACTAAAAAAAATATTGTCCGAAATCGCATATGTCAACCTAAACAATTTTTGTAAAACAGTATAACTCTTGTTTATGTGACACTGGGAAAACATTGAACACAAATCACTTCAAACACTCCCAAGCTAATCCCCTATCAATTTATCCAGTTTTAAAAGAGAACATTTTTTCAAACTCAGCGATGAAGATTATATTCATATCCGAAAATTCTGCAGAACAAAATTGGACGAGTCAACATATCGAGTATCACCGACTGACAGTTTTGATATTTAACTCTCGACTCATTGCAATGACGACGTGTATTCGAAAAAAAACGCCAATAGCCTTGCCGCTGCATGGACTTAAACCTACTTTCGAAAGTTTCATCAGTTAAACGTCACTCTCTTTACAAAATGTATCCCTTTTAAGTTCTCGGCGCTTGAAGCTTCTTTTAGCCAGTGGATCAATTACGGTGGCGCTTCTTCAGCTACATTTTTTATTTGTCGCGTAAAAAATGTACCTATACATTCGAGGATGTCTTATAGAAATAGAGGAGATAGAAGCAGCGAGTCCTTGCTAACGGACTTGAATAAGTAAAGCAGAGGTTGTTATACTTATACCTTGGACATTTAAGGGACAACAACAGATATTCAATATTGAGTTTGAAAAGTTACACAGTTCGAATTCGAATATAGCACTCTTAAATTTACTCTTGTGCAAGCTTGATCCAACCGGTCTGTTTACTCTTCGATATTGAGCGCATACCAAGACACAGTTCACCTCTAATCGAGCATAAGTTCAAACCTGAACTCTGCTTTACCAACTTTTCATTCTAAAACCTCTTGAACGATCTAGTTTCGCACGCCATTTTCCAACCTTACGACTCTTTAACTATCTGCTACCTCGGCGTATTAACAATTTCAAAGCTGTTAAAACTTTTCATTTAACAACGAATCGCGTTTAAAACAAAAAAAAATAGATAGAGATTTTCGCGCGACGATCAACAACTTGTATAAGGATCGAGCTCCGATCCCTTTGCTTTATGGGATTGAATTGGCTTGTCTGCAGCGCAGTCTTTTTTTTTTAATCCGGCAGGGATTTATGGGGTGCGCCGATGGCTATACCCAGAGATAAATACGCAACGCTTCGTCAATCATTTTTTCGGTCTGTGCGCGCGCTCCTATTTTTTATACGAACGCGCGACGTTGTAGGCATTACAACGCGTTTCCGAAGGGGCAGAGTTCGATCGGTTACATACATATATTCGTTTTAGAATGAAAAATGCTAGGTCATGTCTTTGAGCCATTCTTAAAGCGGATAACTTTTTCAAGATTGCCCACGGATCTTATCCTGCGATATTTACTTTAGCTAACGATACAGTGCGTTGGTAGTAGCTGCTATGACTGTCCAAATTCTATAAAAATAGCTGCTTTGAAAAAGTAAATTTTTTATACGACACCGTTGGCGGAAATATGTAAAAAACTTTTGCTATTTATTGTTGCCTTTTGCTGTCTAAATTCGTATAAATGTTTCGGAGGATTGCCTATAATCCTTTTAGAACATTTGTAGATGAACATGTGTCAATCCTCTTGATTCGAAAATAAAAAATTATGTCGCAGTATCCTACATCGATTTACAGAGATTACATGGAACTCAACTCATTCACAGTAATATTCCATTTCCAGGCTGAATATCGTGATCGATACAGATTACGTCCCAGCAGAGACAGGAGGGAACTATAATATCACTCGGCAACGCAGTTGTGCAGTAAGGCTTCACCTCGACTGATCATCAAGTTACAAACTCATCGAAAGTTCCAAGCACTCATCCTCGAAATCAAAAAGCCTATCATGATGTTATTCTTCGGCTTTAACGTTTGCCGCGGTGCCGGCACTAAGCTTTCAATATAATCATTCGTTGATCGAAGCTCTGATGCGCGCAAAGTGGGGCGCAAACGTCGAGGTAAAACGTACATATGCCGCGCCGTGCCAACACAGCGTGAAACTTCCCTGGCAACATCGGCTGTGTCCTTATGCCATCGAAATTCCAAGTCAAATGATCCCTCCGGCGAACGTGTAGCAACTTCTCAGGCGGGTTTGCACTCACGCTAAAAGGGTCCCTCTCTCTCTCTCTCTCTCTCCTACGCGATTACGCGGGAGCGACTATATATATATATATATATATATATATGAAGTGAACTGGTGGTGCTGGCAGTGCTGCTGGAGCGATGGACGCCGTGGATGAGGAAAGTGTGACAGTAAACGGTGGAGTTTGGCCATTCTGTGGGTCTGCCGAGTGTTCGCAGACACGGGGAGAGAATCTGCTTCGTTTTTTGCTCCGTCGGGAATCGGTCGCGAAGATTGAGCTGAAATCCTGAATTCCTCAAGACATGCAATGTGTATAAGAGAGATAGGTATAAAAGAGGGGGGTATAAGGAGGAAAGTCGAGATAGCACGTCGTGTCAAAGTTTAGGATGAATAGCCGTCCAAATGTGAGAGTAAGTAGATGAGCTGCTCGGGTTATATATGTATATCTTCTTATACCGCACACGCATGTGGACGACGATGGGCTTATGTTTATATATCACCGCGCGGAAACTTTGACGGGATATTTCGCAATTTGTACCTCACTTAGGGTGAATCGAGCTCTTTTTATTCATGAAATTTGACCGCCGAAGGCCGTGCGAACCAGCTGGTTTTGGAGCTTCTTCTTTTTTTGGCTTTCCAGATGAAATCCTCCATTCCGTGGGTAGCGCTTTACTTTTTTTTTATGACGACTCTGGAATCCTTGGAAATATACGCCATAAGCGATATTTCGACATCGAGATAAATGTTATTGTGATTTCGCGCGTCAGGTGATGGCAGTGCGAAGGTCATTCTTAAGGTGTTTTTTTCTTTTTATTCTCAAAGCCATACTTGCATCATCCTGAAATGTATAGCGTTATTTTTATAAAAATATTTTCAGCGCATTCATTTTAACGTTATATAATGATAAGTCATTTATACCTATATTGAATATAGTTCTCGAAAAGTATGCAAATAGTTCGCTAAGTCCGGCAAGTCCGTTATTTCTTACGAACCAATTAAAATTGTTTACTACGCGAGGGAATAAATCAACTCGATCAGCACAAATCAATCGCTATACCCGTCTCGCACATCTTGCGAATGCATCAGCGCTGAAAAATTCGATAAACTCCCATTAAAGAGGAAATAAAGCCTGATGAAAAGTATAAGGCCAAAATGATAAGGGTAAATTCCAATCTAGAGTAGAGGCCGCGCTCTTCTTAATTTTCATATAATTTTAAGCTTGACTTCACATCTAGGTGAGAGCACGCGCGAGCGTCTAAGTCCCCTTTTAAACCCGTAAACCAACCGGTGACGTTGCGCGGCTCCTGGCTAATGTCAAGAGCGAGAGGGAGAGAGAAAACAGACGCGCCTTGGAAGTTTCGACTGTAAGGGTAAAGCTTGGCCTGCTTGCGCTGTCGTATACTTTCTCTCGGTTTTCGCCAGGAGAGGTACTTGATCATCCACAGCAGTTATGCGCCACGCGAGCGCTCGCTTGCTTTTATATCGCGTCTGTAGACACTGGGACGGTAGATGGAGAAGTTACGAGCGCGCGAAAAGAGAGAAATGAGTGGCTTAATATGCGGTGAATTATTGGGAGTTTGTGCGTTGGTCATCTTCTTGTTAGCGTCGCGCTCGTGCAGCCATCTTCTTTTCGTTGCTTATATCCGTAGCCGTTAAATCTTTGACGCTGTTTTAAAGAGACGCTTTAAACCGCTTTGGTCGCGAGTCGCTGCGCCTTTTTACACAAGTCATAAATTTGACGCGAGGAATCTTTAGTGCGCCGTGGGAGGATGTCTTATGGCTGCCGAATGTTTACTTGCTGAGTTTTGAATAGAGAATATTATAATATTCGGGCTTTCTGCTGAAGTTTCAAATTTCTAAATTTAAGATCCGACGAGGAAATTTTTCCAGCTGTGCGGTAAGATTTTGAAAGGATGAGCCGTAATCTAATTTATCCATTCTGTAGATAATTAATAAACTGTATAATAGGTTATAATATTTAAATCGTAGCGTACTACACGATGCATCATTAATTTATTCATGGAAACTTCTATCCGAGTATATAGCGTATACGCAGGTATACTCAGAATCCATTTTAATAACATTTACCCAGTAGTTTAATCGCACTTGTGTTGGCTCATAAAATATTAGCCATCACTCGTTATACTCCTTGCACATAGACAACAAACACGCGATACTTAAAAACATACAAGTTGGTAAGCATGATGGCTATACCGTGTTATACATCGAACAACAGAATTATATAACGAGTTATCTAATACTTGGAATTTTCTTGGAATTAAAATACATAAGAATGTATGCCTGTACCGGACAAGTAGACGAACAAACAGTATTTTAAGTTTTATGCATATTTTACATGCGAAAAAGTATCCGATTTCATTATTATAATAACTCTGTGTAATCAACACTGTCACGAGCTTATTCCTTCTCTTTGTATGATTTAATTACATCCCTTAGCTCTGATCCAAAATACTTATTGCAATCAATATAGATTCGTTCCAACTGTTTTCTCGATATACACTCAGTACGAGTTTCGGTCCTGAATCCTTAATTTGCCGACTACTAAAAAGTTTCGATGCCGAGTAAGAGAATCTTGTCGAGCATTTCCAACTTGGCCAAAAGCGAACTGGAGGGAGGCCGCATTGGCTGTACATCGTAGCTGTATAGAGCAGTACAGCTCCAGGTGCACTCGCTCGCTCGGTGACCCTGTTCGCGGGACCCATCAAAAAGAAATGAGGCAAGCACAAGCCGAAACTTGCTGAAGTCAAGAACTCCTCTTCCTGTGTTCCCTTATCCGATATTTTTGGATACAGCAGCAGCAGCAGCGCCGATAAAAACTGTCGGCCAAACAAACTAAGTGAAAAGTAAAGTTTTCCCGGCCAAGAGTAGAGAGAAAAGAACGTCCAAGTTTATGCCGTGGGGGTGAGGAAAAAGAGAAGAGTACGAGAAGAGCGGAGAAAAATCAGTTCCCCACTGGTTGCGCTTCGGCCACGAGCGTGTGTCTCCGCGACAATGTAGCGTTTCGCTAGTCTATTTAAACTTTGCCTGCAAGGCGCAACGGCAAAAATCACGCACCGCACCGCGAAGATCCGGCGTGGAATAACGAATCGAGGCACGTGCTACCCTCGCGTTATAAAAGAGTGTAAAAGAAGTAGCGCGTCTTCGGGGAAAACAGTGCGGCGGAGCGGATTTTTTGCTCGGTTGTAGCCGACAGACTGGACGCGACCAATACCGGGGCTCTGGCTGACGACGCGGCATAAGAAAATGAGAGCGAGAAAGCGCGCGTCATGCAATATAACGGCTACGAGAGAATAGCGGGTGTTTTCGCTCTTATCCATCCGAATGGAGAAATGAGGACCTCTTGGAACCTACCCGGGGCTTAGTGCTATGTAAAAAGCTACATCGGAAACGTTCGATTTCCATGTCGATGTTGTTTCTCTTCAGGACGCATATATTAAATCCCCTTTTTTTTCGATTTCCATACGATATGCATTTGCTGGATGAATCCATATAAATACGAGATTTGAGAGTTCCATCTATAAGGGTGGAGATGTATGAGATGGAAATTCAATTCTGTTGTCTTATAAATGGGTCTAGCTTGATCGTATTGAATATTTTAATAGAGTCAAATTCAAAATTTCAACGCGTGATTTGATTAATTAATTTTATGAATATCATCGGACTAAGATTTTAAATGTTATTTTTAGCTTTTCCAATCGACGTTCTTTGATATGAATATCATTATGCAAATTTTGCATAACCAACCCTTAGTTTGGTACATCAGTTTAAATTCGCAAACGAATTTTTGATAAATTAAGAAAATTATTATAAACAATGTACTTTTAAGTTATGAATAGAAGACTTTCAAATGCCGTAAAAAGTGTAATCAGCTATGACCAAAAGATTCATTTGATTCGCATGATAAATGATCCAATCTCTGCGAACAAACTGATGTTCCACATATCCTATACTAATATCACTTACTCGCAGCTCCCCTTTCCCTGTTCCTTTTTATCTCCCTTTTTCCTGCCCTAGCTCTTTCTTACTATACAAAAGTGTCAGAGACCTTCGGATCACGGACTTTATATGAAGGTCCGTGAGCTGCTTTCTATAGCTCCAAATGGCGAAATAAAGCATCCGTAGTTTATGCGGGCCACTTTAACCGATGTTTCCATGAAATTGGATGGCAACTAACGGTTTTTGTAAACGACCTCAAAAATAGAACCTCGTAAGATTTAGTTCCCGTATGCTTGCGGTATTGTACAATAACCCTTTTCTTCGACCATTCTCATCACTCGCACTAATATCGATGTTATGTGCATACACGGCCAAAGTTGAAGGACCGAGAATTTTCCGCGGCATGTTTGTTATCCATGGCTGCTTGCAAGCTCGTTCCACAGCAGATAGCCAGCTTCTCTTTACAAGCTCTAGAAAATAAAGAAGGAAGAGGAACGGGCAAGCGCTCGGGGGGAGAATTTTTATTACCCCTCCGGTCTCCTTTCATCCGCTGTAGCCCAACCCAAACATCGTGTCAGCAAGTCCCTTTCTTCCGCGATCGAGTCCACGAGACTCTATATGCGCTCATCTCTTTCCCTACACTTCCGTGTAGTCGTCAAAGCCACGGGAATTATTCACTCGAGCGGATAGAAGCTACTTACACGTATAATGCATATGCCCACGTGCATATTTTTGAGGAACAGTCGAGCGGAAATTAGCGTCCGAATATTTCTAAATCAATTTTAAAATAATCCCGAATGAAATTAACAAATTAATAATAAACGTTCGAAGTAGTTTTTATTTATTGAACCAAGTGTGTAGCAATGCAGCAAACCCCCGCACAATTTACAATCATTTGAAACAAGTGTTCTGTAACTTGATTAGCTATAAAGAAAACAGCATCTAGACATACATGAGAATCGCAGCTGAAAAAAAAACAGGCGAAGCTTTTAAAAGCAAAGTCTCGTCGCGCGCAAGTTCCAACTATTGCTTTTACGGTATCCGGTTGGCAACGGAACTTTACTTAGCGGTTGAATAAAATGGGGAAAAGAAGGAGGAAAGAACAAGCATTAGATGCGCGATATAAAAAAAAAGAAGAAGAAATGCAGGAGGACAAGAGAGAAAATGAAAAGCGTCGGTGGATACCTTTCGAAACTGCAATTGCGCGAGTGAAACGATAATTACTTGCGGGGGCGAGAGATACAAAAATAGAGAATGGGAAAGCCCTGCGGAACGAGAATTTTAATTGGCGCACGAGTGGAATCCGTATCGTCCGACTCTTTTCTTTCATCTACGACGTAACCTTGGGATACCCTTTAATGTTAGGGTTAGCGCAAAGGTTGCGTAATCGCTTTTTAACTCGATCGAGGAAAAGAAATTAGCGGGGCTGACGGGGAGAAAGTAACTGGATTAATGAGAAAAAATGTGTGCGACTGCCGGCAGTTCGAGAAAACGCAAAGAGTTTATTAAACAGCTTGTCGACGTTGATTGAACTTTCTAATTATAATTCGAGCGAAGCGAATGCAATTTATAGAAACGCTTATATATTTAGTAAATTCAAGCTCTACTATTCTTATCTTTGACGTCGCTTTGTAATAATAATACAGGAGAGCTTATTTTAAAATATATCAACATCTTCGTGAAACGTAAGATATTACTTATGTCATAGAAAGAAATTATTTCAACTCATCGAGTAATTATTCGCGACTATCTTGCTTACAAATAATTCAGAACTATTTTCTTTTTTTGTTACGAAAAACATCGCTGGCATCGCGGTCCGACATAAAAACTAGATACTTAACGCGCACATAGATCGATCGCACGCGGATATTCGCCCGAGAGGTGGAAAAAACTATCTAGCCAGTGGATTTCTTCCGAACTCCATCCATTTCGTTAAACGCTTTCGAGCGTCGTGAGAAAGAAATCGATGTGTGCAGCAGAAGCAAAGAGAGAGAGAGAGAGAGAGAGAAGCTTTGAGCAGCGCGCGCTAGTGCAAATCGCGCTCTCGAGCTATATCACTCGCTCTCGATCTCCGATATACTTCCGCTTATCGCTGAAAAGCGGAATCTATATATATATATATACATGTATACGGTATCCTCGAAAGTACGATTTTCCGCGAGACTCACCTTTTCAGCGGGACGCTGCATCGTCGCTACTTCCTCTCTCCCTCCCTCGCTCTTTCTCTCTCTCTCTCTCTTTCTCGCTGCTACTTTTCTTTTTCAGCCGGGCTGCCTGAAAGGGGCGTAATGCCACGATTCCTCTCCACCCTCGATTCTCCGATATACTCCCCCTCCGCAGATATATTTATCCGGGGAAAATGTACATGCGAGTGGAGCAAAAAAAAGAGGAGCCAAGGAGCGCATAAAGTTTCTCTCCCTGTGTGTGTGTGCGTGTATGTGTGTTCTTGGAAGTATGCGAGAGGGGAGGAGGGAGGGGGTGGCAAGAAGCGATAAAACCACTAAATCGTTAATCGATATGGAGTAAAAATCGAGGCTATACAACGACAACCCTATGTATGTATATAGGATGAATTCAATTTCACCCTGGGCTTCTTTTTCGGATCTCCACTACTCGCGCGACATCCGAAAAGTTTTCGAATATCGGCTTCGCGCGCGCGCGGCTCCTTTTCAATCTATAAATACCCTTTTATTGCTGCCTACTTATTTCGTCTATAATAAGTATTGGCCTGTTCTCAGTCTGTGCATTAAACCTGTACACCGGAAGAAATTACGCCGCGGAGAAAGTTATAAAATACTGCTTTTTACTGCTTTCGCAGACCGACGAAATAAAAACCTACACTATTTTTTATCTATATAATAATTAACTGTAAAAATAATAAGTTCGATCATGTGAAATTTATTGGAATCGTATATATTTTTTATTAAAATCCTTAAAAAATAAGACTCCGCATTAAATGATAAAATTACTTTTCAATTGCACCGCGATCAAAACAGTATAACAAATCGCACGTGCCGACAATTCACGAAGCATCTTAATTCCCAACAATTAATTCTCCCTCCCTCATAAACAATATTTCACCGCCCAATTTTATTGCGTAGGTAAATCGTCCCGTTATATATATATTTCTCCTACTTTATTTCCCTTTCTCGCAGCAAGAATCGTCTCCCGTACCCGAGCCTATAAACCCACACGCAACAGAGGCCAGCATTTTTATTTCGTTTTTCCTATACACAACAGCAGCAGCAGCAGCAGCAGCAGCAGCAGCAACCCTCGTCCTCCTTATCAACGTCTCGACGCCATCAATTGTGCGCCACGACTCGAATTTACACACAAGCAAAGCGAAGCCTCCTCGTATTTACTCGGGGGACTGGTAACTCTATCTCTCTCTCTCACTCCCTTATATTCCTGCATATCTTTCTCCGTTTCTCTGCCTGTCTTCTCCCTTTTTCTCTTTCTGCCGACTTTGAAAATGGGGCCAATCTGCTAAGTCGAATGAAAAGTCGCCGCCCGCCGCTGCCGCCGCCGCCGCGCGTGAGAGAGAGAGATGCTCGCTATCCCAAGCTCCCTCGCGCGCTCAGCAACGGATGGGTGGAATTGCCCATGATCATTCACGGGAAATCGTACGCTGATGTAATTTCGATTTTCTTTTCAGGATATATATACGGACAGACAGACTGTGCAATTGACTTTGAGAATAATTTCTGTCGATTTGCCGATTTGGTAGTATTGGGGCGTAGGATGTTTGCGATGTATTGCGTGAAAAATGGGTTGGATTAATGGAGGGGGAAAAACCTAATCTGAGACGCGTATTTGGGAAAAAATTTGGGTAAGTAACTTTACAAGCACCGTGATAAATATTGTCAAAGTAGAATAATTCATTATTCAGGCAGTACTTATATAAATATACTGAATTACTAAGAAGGTCCTCGATCAAAATGGCCATTACAAGTATTTGCTTCAACTGATATACCTCGATATCCTTTTTGATGTGTGTCTTTCAGTAAAATTATCCTTTATACCTGCGCAAATTAATTAGAAATTTCACGATAGAAATAATGAGCTTTTACGTTCAAGACTTACTTTAAATATCAACAAGAGCTGAACTATAGTAAAAATTGACTGTTCCTTTATTCGCAAATGTTTATGCGCCAGAGTCATAATTGGCTAATTATCGGTGACTTTGAAAGTTTTCATTAATCCCCCCGGTCGTGCAGAGTTTGCAGTATATCAATACCGACTCAACTTACTCGTATGTAAATTTCAATAGCACCTCGGGGGATCGACGCGCATTGCCCGATGATTAATGGCAGAAAAGCTGGGCTGCACTTCGTGTGACTACGGAATTCAAACTGTACACGAACGTTCTGATCGATGCTTTCGGGAATCCCCCATCTCGCACCTCCAGACTTCATAAATAATTTATTGCATATAATCATGAAAAAGAAAATCAATGACTTGGACTACACAAAATACTACTTATGAAAGACACCTATTATCCAATAATTGTTTTGTATTTTTTTAAACGCTGTAATTACTTTTTACGCGATTTCTGGATGTATCTGCGGATGGATTATCAATTTTTATTACAAAATGTATTTCTATCTTCTATATTCCTAATGTGTCATTTTATCACTCAGCCTTGTATAATAATTAATAATTCAACATCCTTCTAACTGATTCAATTGGCAAAAAAGACCTTGGCTCAAAGTATATACCTGTCGCGATTTTTTATCTGCGACCAATAATATTCCACGAGGAAAAAGTATCTCTCGCACCACCTTTTTTACCGGTCTACTAAACCAATATTACACACATCGTAGCTCGGGTTAAGGAGCGAGTGGGTGGACAACGAGGGACCAAAAAAAAATCGAGCAAACGAACCCTTTTCAAGCTCGGAATCAGCTCAATTCGACCAGCACTCGTCTGTGAGTGACAGTTCCGCAGGACAATATCACCGATTACCTCTCCTCTCTATTTCTCTCGGAAAAAAAAGGTATAGAATAGTAGCGCGCCTTTTATATTTAACGT
>UELV01085922.1:0-12341 GCA_900490015.1 Megastigmus stigmatizans | reverse complement strand
TCGCACCTCCAGACTTCATAAATAATTTATTGCATATAATCATGAAAAAGAAAATCAATGACTTGGACTACACAAAATACTACTTATGAAAGACACCTATTATCCAATAATTGTTTTGTATTTTTTTAAACGCTGTAATTACTTTTTACGCGATTTCTGGATGTATCTGCGGATGGATTATCAATTTTTATTACAAAATGTATTTCTATCTTCTATATTCCTAATGTGTCATTTTATCACTCCACGAGGAAAAAGTATCTCTCGCACCACCTTTTTTACCGGTCTACTAAACCAATATTACACACATCGTAGCTCGGGTTAAGGAGCGAGTGGGTGGACAACGAGGGACCAAAAAAAAATCGAGCAAACGAACCCTTTTCAAGCTCGGAATCAGCTCAATTCGACCAGCACTCGTCTGTGAGTGACAGTTCCGCAGGACAATATCACCGATTACCTCTCCTCTCTATTTCTCTCGGAAAAAAAAGGTATAGAATAGTAGCGCGCCTTTTATATTTAACGTCAGTGGTGTTGAGAATCGCGACACATATATATACGCGGCGCAATTCGGGATTTCTATGGATCGAGACAATTTCGCGGCGAGTAAACTGCGCCGCCAGGCGAGAATATAAGACGTGGCCTGTGTGTGTGTGTGTGTGTAGCGCTCGTTTTCTCCTCCGGGGACTGTACCGTTCGCCGAGAGTGTCCGCTAGATAACTGTTTTTCACTCTTTCCTATCCCCCTACTTCTGCTCAGTCTCAGGAGGAGTTTGGGAGATTCGTTAGAAGAATCGGATCACCTTCTCTTTGTATGTACGTTTATTTATATTCCCCCTTTTTTTTGGCTCCAGACATTATATATCGCTGCTGGAATTGTCTAGGTTTCGCCTGGTTTTGCTCAGCAATTTATTCGGGTGGTCTTAAAAAAAAAGAGAGAGTAACGTGTTCGGTCGAGATTTAATATGATAATGAATGGAGATATCGGTGAATTGTGGCTTACGATAATAGATCTTGGGTCGTAATTAAGTTTTGACCTTTAGCAAGACCATAAAGATCATTATGACGCCGGGGTATAAGTACCCTTTTATTTCATCGAGTAACATGTTTTAATTAAACGACCGGATACACTTAGTCAAGAAAACAAGACCGATACCAGACCGAGAAACTTTTAAAAAGAAATACAATCTGAATAATATATGAACTCTATTATTATCTCAAATCAGAGTTACACTTCTTAGAAAATAATTAAATTTTCATTTATATCAGATTCTTTTCTTAGTATAATATAAGTCGGTTTCTTTTTTAAATTATGTTTTATCCATTCTTTATGCGATTAAATTATTCATCTTATTTTATATTATTGAAAATTATACAATATTATAAAAGTATATACCAAGCACTTATATACGACGCTGAGCTAAAGAGTTCAGCCGCGCCAAGTATTTTCATTCGTAAAAGAAAAAAAAAAAGTTGAAAACGCGGCGGATGATCGTTAATCTAAAGTCTTAATATAAACTATCAATCAATCTTTTTCTTTATCGCGCAGCTCCTCCATCTCGCCTTTTTCTAAATTTCTTATCGTCTCCTTACTAACTCGGTTTCTTCAGCCTCTCTCTCTCCTGCTCTTTTTTGTCTCTCATCCTCACGTACATTAATTTTCCATCTCCAATATTTTCTAAGCCTCTCGTCAGCTCGCATTCTTCTACACTCCCAGAGCGTCGTCAGACTTTCTCTCTTACATCGACCTCGAGAAAATATTAACTGCGTATTCGCACAATACTTGGATGTGTGTGTGTGTGTGCGTGCGTGTGTGTGTGTGTGCGTGTGTGTGTGTGTGTGTCAGATATAGATCCCGTATAGTCCCGGGGGGAGCAGAAAGCGTTTATTGCCGGCTAAATGAAGTGGAATTCGAGCTAATATTGCCCGGCATTATACCCGCGAGCCTCTTCAGATGCTGCCGTGCCGGTACTATAACGCCCTTTTCACTCGAGACTCGCAATCGCACCGAAGTTTGCTCTTCGGCTGTTGAACTTTCCTACTTTTTCTATCCGCGGGGGGACATGGATTAATTAGTCGCCTTTAATCTCATAATTCGGAGAAATTGGATTTGTTTGCCCACAGATATATAGGTTCGCTACTCTGCAGTGCTCTATCGAGGACTAATCCTTTGGTTTTATTTTCAACTATAATACTGGTAACTTTTATCTCTAGATTTTTATAGTTTATTAAAGATAAGCGTACAAGTTTAGCTGCAACTAAAACTTGAGCATAGTTTTATATTATTATGCGTAATATTTTATTTTTTACTATATTTTCAATTTATACTCTATTGCGACATGTCGCAAGTTGAATTTCCGACAGTAAACTGACAATGGTTTCATAGCTTATTCTCTGTTTCGAATTTTATTCCCGACATTGAATATTTATCTCGCTACGTTCTTTATAAGAATAAAATCGCATGAGAGAATAAATTTATTCATTGCTAATACATAGTTATCCAATTTATAAATATTTGAAAATAACAGAAAACCCTAACATCAGCCATTGTACTGAAACGGAAAGTAGAAAATGGAGTTGGCCCGTGTCCTTTTTCCCCGAATCGCATATCCCATAAATGGCATTTAGAGGAAGATTTGCTCGCCGCGTCGCGGAGAATAAAAAAAATTTGTATGCATAACACGAAGGACCGAGTGCAGACGTATAAATCCATGGCTGAACACAAGGTAGTCTTTTGGGATTAAAAGAAAACTCGTAGAGTGACATTATTACAAAAGTGTAATTTTGATACATTTCAACTGTATAATTATTGCAATTGGAAGACGTTATTATTAGCAAGGCCTATAAGAATATAAGCAATGAAAATTTATTGTTGTGAATAATGAATATATTTTCACATATCCATTTAACTTCATAAGAAACAAGAGTTAACTGTTATTTGTTCGGTTGCAGTATATATATTCTTTATGATGATATAAAAATGGAATATATTTCAAACATTAGTTACATATGTGAAAAATTTTCAAGTTGAACAGACTTCCAGTCCAGTTGAATTAAAGTGAAAATATTTCCATTGATTTGAATAACTGTCAAACCACAATATACGAACGAAATAAAGCTATTAACAAAACTGGTATCATAATTCTGACAAAACCTTTCCCGATAAAATAAATGACCCACTGGAGCTTCTATAATTTCCATCCCAAAGTTTAGTTCTATATGAAATTACTCACAAATTGTTCGCTATAATTTCGGTGAAGTATATACATTTGCTTTTTACGTTTCTCCAGTTCATTTATGCTCCATAACAATATTATTCTCGTTTTTATGCGACGATCTATTTGAAATCTGGGGGATGTAAGTTAATCTTTCGAAAAAAATTGAACCATAAAATTTTGAAAATTTATTTCGATTTGCTTGTCATCGGATAATACATAAATAACGTCCGGTATTATATAGAGCTAAAAAAATGATCCTTGTGTAAATAATACAAAAAGAAATTGCTGTGAATAATGAAAAGGAAAGATCAAAGAAAAATTAATAGCAGAAAAATCTATTTTATGCGATTTTATGAAAAAGTACGCGAGTGAAATAAATTCTAGGAAGATAGAAAAATAACATACAAATGAAAAGAAATTGAATTTCGAATGTATTTTTATCCATTTATTTGATATTATAAAAAGAATTTTACACCCTGTCTCTGATTTATTTACGGATACGCATGCATGAATAAAGTTCAAGCCAATTCTTTAATTTAGTTGAATGCATAGATTTATTCAATTTTAGAATGCCAACTAATAATCTCAGAATTCTCTCCAATTTCAGGCATTATAACTACAGTTTATTTTTGTACTTCGTAAAAAGTAATCAAACGAAATGCAATAAGTTGATCCCGTTCTATATTTAACCGACGAGATTGATTTAAATGCCTTCTTTTGTTAGTGCATGCACAATCTAAATAGCTTCCCAAGCCAAGTAAGGATTCTCTTCAAAGGCAGCACCGAATAAATCTCGTAAATTAAAAGTCAATAGCTTTGCATTTAACTCGCACACAGGAGTTTTTTTTTTTTTTTTTTTTTGTAAACCCTGCGATAACAGACGAAGGAAACCGATGGAACCATTCCGCGTTGAATTAAAGAGGGTGAGGGTATTTTAAAGAGTAAAGGAAGCAAGTAAAACTTACTCGGAGGACATAGTGTAGGGACTTGAAACGAATGGAAAGTAGGTTTTGAGCAGGCAAAATCCTGCTAAGGATAGGAGAGAAAACAACAAACGAACTTCCTCTATAGGTTTCTCGGGATTTGAAAGCTTCGCAGCTCGTCTACTAACTCAAATATTTCAATTATTTGAGTGCTGGCAAAAAATGCGCATCAGCTGCTCTCTTACTGTATTAACAGAAAATGAGAAACTTATGGACACGTTACTGTCATATTAATCGAGTTTGCGCACGGGGAAACTTTTCAAACTCGTCGATGTCGCGATACTCGTGGGAAACAAAAGTTTTTGCGTGGCACTAAAATGTTTTCTCCAGTTCTTGTAAGTATTTGGCGCCTTTTCACCTCTCATTATTTTTCTCCTTTTCCATTGTGACAGAAGGAGGAATCTGTAAAAAAAAAATTTTACGAACCTTGTATGGTTACGGTTAAATATCTATATTTATGCACACAAAGCGGACTTTGAAATATTCTAATATTAGTTGCCATAAAAATACTATTCTCTCTATAAATTATATATTAAAAAAGAGTATAATCTCAAGCTAAAAATGAATTGTTATCAGTATCAAAAAAAGAGACACAACAAAACAGTCTCGGCAACAATACCCGAACGGAAAACGACCTTCCCCTCAAGACCAAAGACAAAAAAGGAATTATCAATCACTCTATATTAATGCATCTAGCGGATACCTCAAGGTGCGCGTGACGCGACGCGAGCTTGTCCAACGTCCGCAGCAACTTCCTACTCTCGTGACTATGTATAAACAAGAAAGAGAAAAAAAACAGGCCGAACACCTTTAGCGATCGCTATAGGGTATATGTATATACACGTGGTATACGCGTTAATAGACTTTCAGTGTACACGAGGCGATTATTCTGGCTCGGCGGCGGCGACGCGCGTTTTCTATGTTCACGTGATTTTTCAAGCTGCGATCGCGCGCCGCCTTGACAAACGATTGCGCCCTGTTATTAATTAGACCGGTACGCGCGAGCCTCTCTCTTGCGTGTATATAAGTGTGTATAAGGACGTGACGAGGGCTGTGTATTAGAGTCTCGCGAGGGAAGAAAGTAGGGAGGGGGGGATCGATCGCCGAGTAAATGGATACTCGAGGGCGGTGACTCCTGCGCTGCCGACGTCTATTCCTTTACTTTTTTATCCTTTCATCCTGATAAGTTTCGAGTAGTCTATACCGAGAAGTGTACGGTTAGTTGCGCGCTTTTTCTGACCTCGCGTTATTGCTGATTATCGTGGCTCGACTTTCTTTTTCTACCCAGTCATTTTTATCTGGTGTTTTATATACGGAAAATTAATTACGGAATGTGAGGTAAAATGAGTCGACAATTGTTGGAATTTAAAAAGTGAGTTATAAATTTTTACCCTTAAAAGGAATGAAACGGTAAAATCATAGTGCCTATTATACGTTCGTACCAGTAGCTTAATTTTATTTTATTCTACGATGAAGAATATTGGAATAAAATTTGGTGTTTGAAATTTTAATAAAGAGAGCTATGACTGCAGGAATGAATGTATCGTATTTTAAATCTCCGAGTTTGCTACTGTTCAGTATATAAATTTCAATATATTCGATTTGTCGTATTTTAAAATAAATGTTCTGTTACCGCAAATCTTTTCTACTTATAGTTGAAAGAGAAAATATAATTTTTTTCTTCACCGCAGATATTGCAATTATTTTCATTTTGTGTATAAGAAGATTAACGTTACTTCTTCATTCTATTATTATATTATTATATAATATTTTGATGTTGATATTCATGATCTTTTTTCATTCGTGTATCATAATAAACATTAAAAAGATTAAACTTTTTAACGATGTCTCATGTTCTTTTGTGAGAAAAATCTCTTTTCACTGTAATGTTTCATGAAAATATAACTATTCTCGGAAATGAGTAAAATTTAATACAGTACATGAATCAAATTAATGTCGCGTATCAAATTTTAAAAATGTCTTCAAACTGTATTTTTTAAATGTGACTTTAAATGTGCATTCTTTTTGTTACAGGTGAGTTTGAGAAATTATCACGTTCTGGTCACGTAAGTTTGAATTTAATTCACTTCATTTTTATACGAGTGATGTGCATACATTATTTCAGTAAAATACTGCGCCCATTGATATTGAATAATGTTTAAAGTTACTCCGATTCTTCGATGTAGAGTTTCTGTAATCTATTTAAGATGCCAATCATTTTTCGCTTAACCTACCCTAAAAATATGGTTTTTCAAAACTTTCTCCGTTTCTTCTTCTTTCTGTGAGATATCTACCTTTTCTTTCGCGTATTCGAGCCTGAGGTTAATCGCACACGAAAACACATTCTGCGCGTCTCTGCTAGATGCGGATTGAAAAGTTTCTTTCTGTATAGAGTTGAGAAAGAGATAAGATTTTATATTGGCAAAAAACGTGAAAGAAAAAAATGAAATTGAAATGCAAATTGTAGAGTTCTCGATATTCTTAATGTTGTTTCACTAACAAAAGTACAATATAAAAGAATATTAATAAGTTTCTTATATAAAGTTAGAGTAATACAAAATTTAAATCTAATATGAATAAGTAATGTTCTTATGTGTCATGATGATCCTCAAGAAGTAAGTGTGCAGCATGTTTTTAGGAATGCAGTCTTTATAAGCTTCATGATGACATTGTGATATGTGGAAATCTCGACTGATCCATAAATAAAACTTTTCACGAAACAAAAAAAAAATACTTAATATTTACTTCGCAAATATTATATCTACGTCACAAATACTCAGTTTACAGATACAATTAATACCTTTTATTCGCCAATAAAATAGTCACAATGATGCAGCACAACAAATTATCAAAGTTATTGAAATAAAATCTCCAAATAATAAATCCGATATTAACAAAGAACAATAACAGGCACTGCATCCATCGGTCTTAATTACAAATAAACTTCTAACGAGTCCCGCAGCAGCGATAAAAAAAAGCAGGCCCTCGTTAATCGAATCATTAAATACAGCGGGTAACAAAAAAAGCAGAAGCCCCGGGTGTGACACAATGCACGTCGTGTAGCGCGCGCTTCCTTCCCCCTTTTTCCCCCGGATGCGCGTTCGCGAAAGAATGTCTCCCCTCGTCAAAAAAAGAAAAAAAAAACCAGCTGGCGTTTGGAATTTCAGTGGCGCACAGCTGGGGGATGGAAGAGACGTATGCGCCTTGAATTTATGTTAATTAAAAATCGCGGGTGGCTTGTCGTTGGAAATGGCCTCGTAAAGGCGTGCCCGAGCGAGACGTCAGAATTTTCATCGCGAGAAAGAAGAATAAGAGTTCCGCAGTCGCGCGATTTGCACTTTAGGAGGTGCTCAAGATGGGAAAACGTGTCGCGCGGGAGTTTTCACCGAGGTGATAGATGGAAAAGCTGGTGCTGCTCCTGCCCGAGCGGCTTGTAATATATTCGAGTGGATATTGGTGTGGTTAGCTTTTGAAAAGGGAATCTGTAAAAGGAGCAGAGGTGATAAATCTCATCCGATCTGCGGTATTTCTGACAATTTTCGAAATTTCGCGTTTCATAAGTGTCAGCTGAGATTCTGGGGGTTTAGCTTTGATACGTGAAAATTAATGTAACGGTGATGGACATTTATTTATATAATAAATTATGACACTACAAAATGATGTCGTATCGATGTAACGTGGCTTCTCTTGATAACCACTGAATGATTCGATGACTTAAAATAGAATCATTGATATTCCAATACTTTACATACACGTGTATATTTACCTGGTTGGAGGGAAATACGTGAGCCAATGCTGTGTGTAACTTTGCTCGTGTCTTTTTAGGACCAGTCCCTCCAATCTTACCGTTCGGAGTTTTTCCACTAGCCAACTGTCGACGAATTCTCGTCCTATTTCAACTTCCGCCTTCCTCGTCCACGTTATTTGCCTTTATTTAAGCGGAAAATTAAACACGATTGGTCTGGAATTTGGCAGTCGGCTTGTTTTCTTCGCTTTTTCCCTGTTTTTTCTACGTACTACTCCTGCATGCACCTCTCCTGCACTCAATTGTTAGCGACTGAATTGTTTCTCTTTTTTGTATGAAACAAAAAAGGGTTCAAAAATCTCTTTTCCGGTCTGTTTTTAGTTCTCTCCAGCTAGAATTTCCGTGGAATGAGGGAGATGAGAAAAATAAAGGGTCTCGAAAGGTAAGAGAAAAAAAAGCTTCACTCAAGGACGTAATATTCGTCGCTTTTAATCTTGATGAGGTAGAAAGTCTAAGTAGAAAATTACCATGTTTTCTAGTCGACTTCTTTCTAAGCTAAAACACACCTAAGTGAATCTTCATTACAAAAGCATGGAGAAGTTTATATAAAAAAAGTCCACTACATCCGAGCTCTTCAGAATCGCTGCTGCGGAAAATCTAGTTTCGCTTCTTATTTTTGATGAAGTCTTATTACGCGAGTAATCTGGCAATTTCATAAAATTAAAAGAATCCTTCCAGCCATATAAGCTGATGCAACAAATAAATTAAATCAAATGTGTTTAATGATAGTGCGAATATCGTTAATTCAGGAAACAAAGTATTCTTATGTCAATTATTTAAGCTTTACATCGTCCCAAGTTTGATTTGATCAAATTGAACAATATTTTTGCAAGCACACACGAGGAGAAAATCTCTACGGAAAATGAAAGCTCGGCTCTTGCAGTATCTCGCTAAATCTTCAATATAAATGCGGCATGTCGTAGAAACGAATGATTGCGATTCAACTTCCCATCTAGCAGATTCAAGTCAGCGAAGCGTCTCTATTTGCTCATTGAAATTTTAAATCTTACTCTTGATGCCACCGTTAACGAAACCATAAGTCTTTTTTAAAGTATTTTTTTTTTATCAATACGTCGATATAGGATTCGGTTATTTGATAATCAAGTGAAAGGGCTTTTATTTCATTCGGATCAGGACTGGTCAACTAATTTCATTGGAATGATTTCGCGTTTGCGTTTTCAACTGAAATGTATCATATTAATTATGCAACGAGCTTTAAGCGTAATACGGAATTTATATAATTATATATGACATTTAATTAATGAAATCGAGAAGCTTTCAATTATCTGTTAGATTATTCCATATAAATTTTAATGTCACATTTTCGAAACATCGTGAATTATGATTCTAATAAAAAATATTAATTGCGTCAAAGAGTATTATGAGATCAATCAATGAACCAGAATCTATAAATCGTTTCTGTTAAGAACTCCAGTACCTTGGCAAGGAAGATTGGTAAAAGGACCCCTCTATTCGTACTCGATACATAATTCAACGTCATACCGACCGACAATCGCGTCTCCCTATCAAAGTGCACAAACGGGACATTAAAGTGTCAATTGTCAAGGAATTCCATTCGCGCGGTCCTCAACATTTACACGCTCGGCCGCATTCTTGCGCATACCAAAGTCAATTGAATCGCTCCGCGGCTCGATATCGTATAAACGCTCTCACCAAAATATCCCCGCGCTGCATATTGTACAAATAGGCCGAAATTTCGGGCGCTCTCTCTCTCTCTGTTCCATGTATAGTTCGGTACATATTCGCGCGCTACAATAGTCCAATTCGACGTTACTTAGTCGTCATTCTCTATGAGCCACAAATCAAGCGCGATTCGGGCGCGTGATGCAATGCTACACTAATGATCGCATTAACATCTGCGCGCGTGTTTGCGTTTATTCGGCGGGGGGGTCGGTCGCGTAATATCGTCCCGCTGAAAAGACTTTCCGAGCCTGGCTCCTGCATGCTTTGATTGGGCTTAACGATTCGACGTTTCAATGAAATAATGCCCGCGAGGCGATTTCTTTCTAATGAATGAGCGCGCGAGCGTAATGAATTACCGGACGAACGCGCGAGAGGCTTGAATTGAATCGCTGTGTGCGCGGACCGCGCGCTCGCGGAATTAAATTATAACCGCGCATTGGGCGGAAATGCAGGAAATTTAAATTCCATTTATTTAGCTGGAAGCTATATACCGAGAACTAAAGTTATAGACCCGAATAGCTTTATATTATCGGTCGGAACTAGTTGGAGTTGTCGAATTTCAAATATGTTGTCGAATAAGTTAAAAGCTGAAATTTCATTTGGAGAATGGCGCGATAGATATATTTATCGTGTTATACTTTTTAGGATATTAAAATATTGAAAGTGATTTTTTTTAGCTTAATGGCGCATTGGTGAAATATACAGACTGCGCAAACGAGATTCGTAGAAAAATCCTTGTAATTAAACAAAAGCATTTCTCATTTATAGTCAAAATAATAAGAATTTCGCATGAAACTTTTTATACGTTATTTCATAGATCGTTATTATACGTTTCACAACTCTTTTCTTAAGTTTTTATATAATCGAATTTCTTAGTTTTAATCGAAAGAGATACAACTCTTTAATGGCTAAAAATTCAAAGTAATATATAATGTTGAATTGTAGTATATCTTGTTGCGCACAGTAAAAGTTTATAGAGCTTTAACATTTAATGACGCACATAAATGTTAATCGTCCAGTAACTAAAAGAAGATTAATACGAGAAAGTCAAATGTTCCATCTAGTAAAAAGTATTATAAAAATCCATTGAAAAATTCTAACAATACCATATATACATGCTTAAATCAACGTTGTACTGCACCAATGCATATCGTACAAATAATACGTTTATCTCTATCGCCTTGAATGGCTTGGTCATCTGACGGTTCAGTGGCTCGGCGCGAAATCACGATGCGCTAAAGCGTGCTCGCTCTTCATAGATGTGAAAGCTTGATGGATTGATTCCGCGTTTGTGCTTTCAGCGTCCGGCATACGACATCATTGGGGGCTATATAGTATTGATGCGTAGGGCTTTCCTGGACACTAATACCTTTTTTTTTTTCACTGTCCTACAATTTGACAAATTGAACGATTTGCACGATTTCCTTTTCTCGGGAAGAGGGTACTTCGTTTTATCCAAGTTTTAATTAAACTATTAGTTCAGAAACTTAAGGGCCAAATACATGTATGTCTATTGAATACGGCAGTTATGTCTATTATATATAATGAAGCAATGAAATTAAAAAATTGTATATAATTCAAGTAATATTGTTTATCAAGAAGTAGGAAAGAATTGTTTGATCATAGTGAACTAATTTTTTTGCAGTATATATTTAATTTGCAACGTTTCGAGCGTCTTTACTATTCTTTCTCCTCTTCAGGCTTGACTGAATTTTAAAGATAAAATCAGTGTCATATATTGAAATCATTTTCAAAAAGAAAATGTAGTCCTGAGTTTCGAAATCGACATGGAGAGTCTATGCGATACGAGACCCTCCTGATACTAAGCTTTTTCATTCTTTAACGACTCATAATATGTGACACTGATTTTATCTTTAAAACTCAATCAAGTCTGAAGAAGAGAGTGTAGTAAAGACTCTCGGAACGTCTCAAATTAAATATATTTTGCAAAAAAATTAGTTCGCTGTGATAAATCAAGTTTTTTCTACTTCTTATGAAATTATTGCAACAATAGAATCAAGTATTAATTTTTAATATTATTTATGTATAAGTTTTATGTATGATAAAGTTTTAATAAAATAGTATGGATCAACTAAATTTTATACACAGCCAATAAACAAAAATCCGATAATTAAATCAATATTATAGTATAATAAAATCGGACAAATTCCATCATAAAAACAAAAAGTTTAGTATCAAAAATAGCACAGAACTTTTCTGTATACAAGCGTCGTGGCATCCCATACGTGAAATCAAACTAATAAATACCGAAAAGGCACTAGAGAGTATTCAATGGAACTTAAAAAAAGTGGCCGTGAATAAAGAAAAAGAAAGGAGACAAAGCTTGCGCGAAAACCTGGAAATCCTCTATAAACAGACTGAATTATAGTAATTCGTTTTACCAAAAGGACATCGCGGAACTCATAAAGACATTGCTCATCAGAAGATATCGTAACCATCATGATTATTCCAATTTGCCAATGTATTTAAAAATAGGCCAATATAATCGCAGTATATCATTCGTCAGTGCACGTGCAGATTCCGAATAAAGCGTATTGGAACTCGAGCGAAGGTAGCGACAAAGGAATATAACGCCGACAGAAAAGCTCTCTCTCTCTCTATATATATATATATAGAG
>UELV01085919.1:0-11246 GCA_900490015.1 Megastigmus stigmatizans | reverse complement strand
ATATATATATATATATATATATATGATAAAATAATATCATTTTCTGGGAAAATGTTGATTTAGTGATTTTTTTCTTTTATAGAAGAAGCGTCGAGTCACGAGACAGATCACACTCCCAATCCGTATTGCTAATTTTGCAATTGATGAAATGGATTTATTTTTTCTTATGGAAGGTTAATAATAATTATTAAGACTAGAAAAGATGGAATATTTAGTAAAATTAAATTATATATCAAAAAATAATTCAAAGTTTAGGAGTTCAAAAGTCTATCGTCTTTGCTTTATGAAAATTCAGGTTGGATTTTAAGAATTTAAAAGTCTAAAGTGTTGGCTAATATAAAAATGAAGGAAAAATTATTGTGGTGCATACACATTTGAAATTCGAAAGTTAATTGAAGAAAATGGAATAATATAACAAGACATTGCTCGCAGCATACAAGAGCTTCTTGCTGTACCAGTATTGAAATAAATTTAAAAAAATGACTCGTAGGGTATAATAATAAACCCTAAAACTATCGAAAATCTTTACTAGCTCAGCTCCAGCTCACAATTAGAAATTGTTATTTTTCTACCATCAACTCAACCGCTCACGCACAAACTCAAAGAAAACACAGACATTCAATTCGGCATCCCCCATGTACATCAGAACCGCAAGTGTATCACTCCCCCAAATAAAATACGTTCCTCGTGCCACATTCATTATCATCCGTATATACGCGTCCTTCATTCAGGTCGGTCTTATGCCCTCTAGCATTTAACATGCAGTGCATCGCGTCTGTCCGCTTCTGTTGCCTTTCACTACTGGGCGAAGGGAGACGAACGGATGGACGGACGCACACGGGCTATTACTACTGGGTCACGAGCCATGAGTCTCTATCTCTCTCTTCCCCGTCTCATTCTCTCTCTCTCTCCCTGACGCTGCCATCTTTCTCATTACTCTTGTGCAAACGAATACGGGACGGCGGCACGGGCTTTTCACCCGATTCTACCCGAACCATCGACCCTATCTTCTCTCTCTCTCTCTCTCACTCTCTCTTCATCTTCCATTTCCGTCCTTATCCGACATTCAGACTCTTGGACTTCTTAATTCCTTGACTCTCAAGTTTTGCTGGGGGGTGAAGAATTTTCGTGCGCTTTACTTGCAACTGCGAGATGGTATGCGACTCACTTGGTCTCTGAAAATTCGTGTACGTATTGATCGTTAGTTATCATTTTTTGGTTTTATTCATCTTTTTTTAGTTATTTATTTTTTGCTTCGTGGCCTCGTTCTCGTGCTGTCTATTGTGCCTGTTTCCACCGTTAAAGTACAATAATATACAAACGTAATATTTTCGGAAAGGTTTATTTCCTGATAATGATTACAGTTTTTGTCAGCAGAAGACACTTTCTAATAGGAAAAGACATTTTTTTATCATTATATGATGCATGTAATAACTTTTTATTATAAAGTCAAATGGTCTTTTGGTTTTGTCATGGAAGCTTTCTATTTATACTTACTAAAGATATACGTCACTATATACATTGTACATAATAAATAGTATGGAGATTAATATTATCAAACATAACAAAGTTATACAGAAAAAAAATACAATTAGTCGTCTCTTCCCCAACCCACCCGCACATCCGTCCAATTTCTACGTGCCGAACTTCTAGTTATGCAGTATTTCGCGCAGCAAATGTCGCAGCGCACGAAGCGCCGCAGCAACACGCATCAAAGTGCCCCAGAGACGCGCGTCAGAAGTGGCGCGATTTTAACGCGCGGCTGCGCCTGTAATTAAGTCCTCGGTGCGCTCTACTGTACTATATATATATATATACGCGCACCGAAATTGCTCTCGTTGTTATAAACCGTCACTCTCTCATCCTTTGATAATCGAACGATCGAGCGAGCGAGCAATTTTGATTTTTCGACGCGGAAATATGAACTTTACAACTTTATTTCGCTAAGTTGGTTTTTCTCGGCGTACGTGTGTTTTTTTCCACCAGCTGCGCTCTCGAAACTCTTTAATTTCGTTGGGGATGGCGGAATTTGGCTCGGGATTTAATTAAAAATTGGAACGGTAGTTTCGCGGGGACGATGCTTGTTATGATTATATTGATAATTATGCGAGATTGGAACATTAATTGCTTGGATTTTTTTAAATGTTGTACGAAATTAAATGTGATACGAAATCCGTAACGAGGCCGGATAATTAACAATCAGATGTTGAAGCTAGGACGAAAATCAGATGAAGAAAACTAGGACGATTATTCGATTCTTCTGCAGAGTTATAAAATAATTATATTCAACTTACCTTTTTTTAATATTCAATTGAATTGATGTAACGGTATAGTTCTGGAAGTTAGAATATCTTTTAAGATATTATAGAATCCCTCACAGACAATATATATAGGTCTCGATAGTTTATCGCTCGCTTAATGTGAATGAAATATCTCAGTATTCATGACGACGTCTTTTGAAAAGAGGACAACTTCGCCCGCAATAATCAAAGCGCAATCAAAATAATCAAAATGTAATTCTCAATGAAATCAGATTGAATTGCTTAAATTGCATTTCCATATAAACATTAGCATTACTCTACTATAAGAACATTTTCATTTTTCGTTTTCCTTCTCATTTTTTCAAAATTTATTCAATAAAACTATAAAAAATTTAATGCCAAAGTACTTCAAATCAAATATTTTCTTTACGTATTATAATATTTTCAGTAATACATCTCCTCAAGAAGATTAAACCACAATTCGAATTCTAAAAAATCTAGTATTAATGAAAACTTCAATGAAACAGTTTCCATACACATCTTCGTTAAAAGAATACGAGAGGCAGAAAGTGAATTAAGTGCCACCTCATTACCGTGTACACCGATTGGTACTTTCCTGCGCGCCGCAAGCTGAGCCTCTTCCACTCGGCATCAATTGAATCGTACGACATTGACTCTCTCTCTCTCTCTCTCTCTCTCTCTCTTTCTCTCTTTCTCTCTCTCTCTCTCTCTCTAATTTTCTATAGTGGCCGCAGTTCCGAATTTATTTATTGTTATTATCGCACCGTTGCTATTACGTGCGTTGCACCGCGCTCGCGAATGTTATTAGGAACGAGCGTCCGTTTGGATGTATATATTTGCCGAATTTGTTAAATGACTATATTCGACGATCTCGTGGATGCAGCGATGCGATAGGCCGGGTCGGTTGAGGGATCGAAAGTCACTCAAAAATCAAAAGGGAATGGTCACTGCGTTCGAACAATTTGTTTATTTTCTAACTCTTGTTTAAAGTAAGTAAAGTATTTACTTCCAAGGGGAACCCACGATCTCCGGGAAAGTTATTTTGCTCAAACTTTGGAAAGTAGATTCTGGTACCTGAAAATGAAGTTTAGAACCAATATTTGCGACCAATGGGCAAAATTTTACAAGATAACCGCTACGTAAGCCACATACGTAATTATTTATTAAGTTGCTTCACGTTTTATAACTCGGAATCAAACGAAAACAAAAAATGTTTCTTATTTACAAATGAAAATTGAGAATGCGACCTTCAATTTCAGAGGTTATATACGTAAATAGCTGAATTCGTTCAAAAGTTATGAAAGTTTAAAAATTATCCACAATTTTGCATTTTAAATTAGTATAAAAATAATGAAGAGTTTTAAGTGCGAGATTGTGTCTAATTTTGAAACCCACATAACTTTCGACCGAGTAGAGCTTTTGACTTTTACAACCTCTCAAATTAAGAGTCGCGTTCTCAATTTTCATTTGTAATTTATTTAGTCGCTAATCTGTAAAGCATGAAGCAACTGTAAACTACCAAAGATTTTTCTATCGATCTTACAGTCTAATCAATATTAATGGGCAATCTGATTACAGTTTACTACAGTTTATAGTAGATTACAGTCGACATAAGTAATATTTCTTAATGAAACAACTGTATGAATTTTCGCGTTTTTGGGTTGGTTAGCGGTTATCCTGAAAGATTGGGCCCATTGGTCGCTAAAATTGTTTCTGAACTTAATTTTTAGATACTAAATACTATTTTCCAAAGTTTCAGTAAAATCGCTTTCCCGGAGATCATAGATTCCCCTTGTTAGTCGTTTGTAAACCTATAAGGCAGTTATTTAATCTTTCATTACCGCATAAAAAGGGCGCATCAGTAATAAATTCGCCATAAATCATGAGGTAGCAAAAAAGAATTCCTTCCAAAATCGGAGTGAATAAAAATGAAGCACCTGTACAAAAAAAGTCAATAAACAAAAATTAACTCAAAATTTAATTAAATTTATTATCCGCTTAAGTTTTTAAGCTACACTTTAAAATTCAATTAAAAAGTAACGTTAATGCCTTTGCACAATTCAACCTCATTTATAAATAAAACCTAAAGAAATAAAATTCCGAATCAAAAACACTACCTCGCACAAATATAATGCCCGGCCACAATTTTAACAGACATTACATTTTTCCATCGAAGCCAGATATCCGATAAAAGCTCGGGCAAATATATTCTGCTCGCGAAAAAGTCCTCAATGTATCAGCGCGGTGAGGCATTAAAACGGAAAAGTCCAGGCCACGCCCGCGCGCGCTGGGAAACGATAATTCATTTGATCGACGGTTCGCGGCGGCGGCGGCAGCGACGCTTTTCAATCAAGCGATCTCTCGGCAAACTTCTCACTGTAAGAACAGACTTAAGGCGTTTTTTCCCACTCAATAAGTGCTAATAGTCCATCAGACGTAACCACTGTCTTATCTCTAGACCACTCGTCGCATATAAAAAAAAAGTGTCGCTCCGTCACCACCTGTATTTTCGCGAATATGCGAAGAGAGTGAGACAGAGAGAAGCTGCAAGCAGCTCCGTCCTCGAAACTTGAAATTGCAATTTCGCATTATTATTTCATAAATTCGCCAGGCGGAGAGTGAGACGTCATTCCTCGTCCGTATGCCAGCTTCTCTCTCTCTCTCTCTCCTTCTTCCTCTCTCCCTTTCATCCACCTTTTTCAGCCGTCAAACGAGCGTCATAATTATTGCAGGTGCCTCTGTTTCATGTAAAATATAAATTCTAGGCGTTTGAAACCTCCGTGAAAGCTCTCTGTGTGACTGTCTCTGTGACTACTGCAAATTGTTTCCTGGACACATGCACTACACCTGCGTGTGCGCTTGCTCTTTTTGCCGGTGCAGCCTGCTGTTACTATTGCCGGGTTTTCGTGCGTTTTTCTGTTGAGAGACATACTGTGCCTTTTTTAAGTATAATTTCGCCGGGCCCCTTTCTGAAACGATTTTTTTTGTACTGTTTAATTTTCTCGCTCGCGATTAATAGCGGGATTAATAAAATTACTTTTGGCACTATAAGATATTTTGAGAAAAACTTTAAGAATTAATTTCAAACTCAACAAACAATAGTTTTTCTTATTTTTATAAATATCAATATTCCGAACACGATTATCTCTATAGTAATGAATGATATGGTAATAATCAAAATTTAATTATTTGATAAATGAAAAATATAATCCACATAATAGGCAGACAAAAGAGACTGATAATTTTAATTTTAATTTTCCGTAAAATATCAGTACACTGCGGCTTTAATGAAGATAAATCTATCTTGTTGTCGTCTGTCATTTACAACGCGCAGAACAGAACTTGTCTTGCTTTTCATTTTGGATTTACGTACTTACTCCAAGTACTGCACTCTTTCAAAGATGGATATAATTTATTCCTTTTGTCCTCGACAACATTCATTTTCAACAGCATCATTTCATTACTATTTTATGCACAATACCTTTTCTTATTAGATGGCCGCTCTGTATACTTTAATTAAATCACTGAATAATTAAGTTGATGAAATGTAAATTAGCAAACAATGTTAGATTATACATTGAAAACTTGCATGGCTCTAGAGTTTTCAGTCTAACTAATTAATTTTATTTTATCAATTACTTTTGATCATAAGTATTACCAACGTGGAAAACAAAATTGAAGATTGCTATGAACTATAGAGTACGCGCAAACGAAGATGCATCAGCTTCTAAAGCAATGTAAAAGCTTGTCTGCTTTACCCTCCGCTTTAACCAAATATTTCGCCCGAATTCGCAACATCCTGCGGCTTACTCACAAAACTAGCGGCCCCACTGAAATATTTGCGTAAATCTCTCAAGAATCGCATTGATTCATCGCAGCCATGAATATTTGTATCCCTACGACAATATATATCAACTCCGTTATCAGTAAAAAGTGACAAGCGCAGCTCGTTAGTTTGATCTGTTTACGTATACTTAACAGCTTGTCTCCTTCATGGAATATAACCAACATTATGCACGAATCAGTATGCAAAAGAATCTCTCAAACCCAAGGTATAATAAATCCATCCTTTACGTACTCTTGCTCTGTTAATTAATTCCCTTGGAAAAATTTGAAAACATTCGAATTCCGGCACGAATATATGTACTCGTACTGCTACGTAATTGAAATTTGCTTGAGGCGAAATTTCGAAAAGTGTGAGAATTCAAAACCGGAATAAGAAAAAGGTAAATAAAGTACATACTATTCTCTTATAATTGAAACCCTCGTATAATTCAAAACTTTATCCTGGCGTTTGAAAACTCTTCATTTATTTCTCATACAGACAGATATCTACCATTAACAAAGATTTTGATACACCAATGCGAAAAGTCACCGTAGACTAATGCATACTTTATACCTGATGCAAACATGTCTCGTATAAAGTAGAAATATGAAAATTGGCGAGCTTCGCGGTCGACGCATACATAAAACCGTTAATTTTTTAATGCACCCGTCGACCATTAAATTTTCATCTGCACGTAAAGCGCGGGCGCAAGGGGCTGCTGGATGCTTTTTTTTCGCGGTCGCGTTCGTTTGCAGTCCCAGCAAAAAGTAGATTTTGGTTTTCTCGCCTGAATTATGAATTTCATAATCTCGCGGGCGCTGATGCTTCTGTTTGGGCGGATGATTCTGGTGAATATTTCAGTTGGACTGGTGCAGGCTTAGCTACTTGTCGGTAAGGAAAAATTGGTAATTTTCCGAAAGTGAAATTCGTAATTCATCAGTTTATATAAATTTTTCGGTTTATTATCTAGACTGAAGTGGTATTTTATTGACGGTAAAAGGATTTAAACATTATTATTTGGTGAATTTCATTTTTAAGAAAAAATAAGTAGTATTATTATTTTAAATATGTAAATTCAATGAGAGGACTTTTTACGTCCTAAGTTTTATTAGTTTATTCTGACAATGCACGAAAATGAAACGTTCTTAGAAACATTTTAGAGAACTTTTTTTATTTAATACATGAAAGAATTACAAAATGATGCTTAAAAATAAAAAATCATGAAATCATGAAACTTACTACGAACCTTCTATATATTACATTAATTCGACTCAAAGTATCCGAAAAAATTGCGCATTATCATCAAGTTTCATGCGCCTCAAACGCATCTTTTGCCTCGCAACCTGCTAAAAAAATTCCTCTTCTGCACGTAGTTTACACCTACACACATTTACACACAGACTATTATCCACACTGGTAGAAAACGTGGCGCGCGCGCGGGGGCAGCGACTCGTAGCATCTCATTTCGAGCATCTCCTCTACCTCTTAATGTACAATTACTCTCGTCGGAAGACTCTGCTTCTCTCTCTCATTCTCTCTCTCTGTCTCTCTCTGTCTCTCTCTGTCTCTCTCTCTCTCTCTCTCTCTCTCCCTCCCTATCTCTCGTTCTGCTTTTCTCCGAGTTCCGAGTAATTTCACGCAGCGTTCATCACCTCTCTCCTAATACAATTTTGCGCGCCAGGCAAAAGTCAAACGGCCGAAAAGCGCGCGCGAGTGTATCGTAACAACAGCTGCCTTCTGCCGCCTTTACTTCCTGGATTCCGTGTATACGTGAGCAAAGGGGGTGGGATATTTGAGTACGTGCGAGGGTGAGGAGGAAATGACGATAACTGGAAGATCTGCGTTAAATGTTTGGGGGTAATTGAAAGAAACTCGTCTAATTTTGCTTTAACTGTCGAAAGTTTTGGGCGGCGAGAGCGCGGCTGTGCCTCTTTCAAACGCGAAGTTCTTAGGAGTGGAGGAGACTCTGGCTTTGGAGCTTATTATTCAACGTTTTTTCGAGCGATGCTGCGCTCTCAGAAAGAGATATTTTATGTGACTTTATCTTTAGTTTTGGCTTATTACCCTTTGACTAAAATGCCTTTTGACGAATTTGTGCGCTATTTTTTTTTTTAGTAAAATAAATTGCAAATAGGGAATGAAAGTTATGAAAAGTTAACAGTACCTATAAATTAAAAATATTTTTATTACAATGCAAATTAACTGATTGCAGTCCACTTAATGAGAGTTTATTAAATTTTGTGCGCCGTAAAAACGGAAGATAATCATTTCACGACTACTAAAGGTACAATATTACAATATTCCTTATTTTACTATAAAGGCTACGAAGAATAATGAATTATAATGACATTTTTTTAAAATAATTTTAACCATGTATAAATTACACGAAACTATTATAATTATTGATATTTGTTTAGAACTAGAATATTCTACAGTTTTATGGCTCATTGGCTTGAACTACTGTAAGCGGAAAGCTAAATAAAATAATAAATATATCTTAATTATTTTGTCAGTCACGACAGTTAGTGAATAAAAATTCAATTTTTATTTAAAATATACTCTGCACTAGCATCAAAATTATCGCACTTCGGTATTTGACTCATCTACACTATAAAGCAATTCCAAAATCTCTCTTGCGCCGTTTATTTTTTACTTCAGATTATCAAAATAGCTGTGCATTTTTAAAGGGCACAAAAGTACCAACTTTTAAAGCAATTTAAAAATCACACGTGTCGAACGCGACTAGAAGGTGGGGAATATAGAATGAAAGCTCTCTATTTCGCAAGCTTGAGACCCGTCTGCAAGTCGGTTTACGAAGTTAACAGCGAACTTCCTCGAGTGGCCTCCTTGAATCCTCTCGGTGTTATTAATCTGAAATTCCTCATCCGGTCGTAGTAACAGAGAGAGAGAGAGAGAGAGAGAGAGAGAGAGAGAGAGAGAGAGAGAGAGAGAGAGAGAGAGAGAGAGAGAGAGATGAGAAGACGTGACTAGCTAATTGTGTCTGGGGAGCCGCCACCGCTGCTGCCGTTGTTGTAATTTCACGTGCACGAGAGCGCGAGAGTTCGATGTTGTTTGGAGTGCTGCTGCTGCGGCGGCAGCGGCGGCCCTGCACTCGAAAATTCATAGCGACCTATGCCCTTGGACACTCGCCAAAGAGGCCTGATGATGAGGCAAAACGAAAGAGTTAATTCGACCTTTTTTCCTCTACTATACCTCCTGAGTTCGCTTATTATACGCGTCATGTGGTTTTCGCTCTTTTGCCAACTTACTCCGGGCTGTGGGCGCTCCCAGCCAAGTGCCTCTGATATTGCTTCGTTTCGCGATTATATCCCTGGCTCGCGCTGTTGTGTGCATATTTTAAGGAATGGTCTGGAGTGGTTACTGATGGAATTAAAGCTGATGATAAGATATTTACAACTTTGCTGAGAATTGGTGGAGCCCGGCGCTACGAAACTATGAATACTAATTGAATCGCATTTGAGAGACGAAAAAGGAATTATCAATAATATTTATAATGGCTTGTTTTTATCTTTTTATAAATTAAAATATTTTTAAAACATTAAATATAGCAACTGTAATTTAAAAAATATTTTATTGTTCATTCTTGTGGTAAATTTCATTTCAAAAAATCATCTTAAATACATCAAAACGAAAACCCACACACTAGAAATCTTCTGTAGCAATCAAATACACCAGCCATTATCCCATCAATATTCCAACAAAGCTAGATTATTCAAAGTCTCGTCCCACATCCTGAAAATCTACGAATCTTCGCTCCCCGCCCAGGAGAAGCACACAAGCGAATCTTTGCTTATCTCCTCGAGAGCAACGAGGTAATCTTCAAGCCTTCTTACCGGCGCACAAAGCGTCGACGCGCGCCCTAAAGAAGAGCGAGCGAAAAGAAGAAGAAGAAAGAACGGCTGCTTCTTTGTGCAGTGTTGCAGACATCGCATCGTGCGTCAGAGAGGCAGAGGAAATCGTCCTCGCCGATCTCTTGTTCACTGCATCTCCTGAAAAAATAAAGCTGCCCATCACTCGTCCTTGAAGTAAGAAACTCTCGCAGTTTCTTGTCGTATGTAACTCTCCCGCGTGTGAGTGAACGCTGTCGCACGACGAATGCAACAAGTTCGAGATCTTTGTGCATTGTTGGACCCTGGCCAACGGACGAGCGTCAGACGTCGAAGATTGCTGTTTGCGATTTTCGAGGACTCGTCGCTGCTGCTGCTCTACTGCATTTTCGTACCTGTACTCGCGGACTTGTTTGATCGGACGAGAACCTTTGACTCCACTTCTTTTCTCTCGCGTACAGATTCGATCGTCCCTGGGGTAATCGTCACGTTTCCTTCTTTTGCACCTTTTCGCTTCGATCTGCTTTATTTTTTTTTTTGTGGTCCCACAGATATGTATTCGGGGCTGAGTTTTTATTTAGACGGGATGTTTGAATGTTTTACTATGTAGTGATGCGCGGGTTATTCAATTGTTACGTGACAGAATCACGGAAAAGTATTTTTCCTCCTACCCCGGCCGAAAGTTCGTAAAAACTCCCTGATTCCGGGACCGAAAGTGTATCATTACTTACTTGGAAAGATGCGCAGTAACCTATGACGATGTGCAGTAGTGTATGACACATTTTGAAAATAATAATAACCTATCTCAAGCTAGGAAGAGGTTAAATTAATATCCATTTAAGTCAATACTCGTTTTCAAAATCATAAATTTAAAAATTTTTTTTTAATTTTTAAATCATAATTCTTCAAAGTAAACAAGAAAAACGTTTTCTGTATATTGAGATATATGAGATTTATCAGTCCATTTCAGGAAATCACTGTAAACTAATTCATATTTTGCACAGGATTTTGCTGGAAATATTTTCTCTGTAATTAGCTTTCCTTCAATTTCAAAATTTCTTAAAATAGATTCTTCATTCCCTTCAATGAAATCTGAATCTTCTGAATCATCTGAAACAGAAGTAGCTAAACAAGCCATTTCCACAACTTTTGTAGGCTATTATAGAATATAATATATAATATAATGTAATGTAATGTAATGTAATATAATGTGATGTGATGTGATGTGATGTGATGTGATGTGATGTGATGTGATGTGATGTGATGTGATGTGATGTGATGTGATGTGAT
>UELV01085918.1:0-29801 GCA_900490015.1 Megastigmus stigmatizans | reverse complement strand
GCACACGCTCACGCACACGCACACGCACGCACGCACACGCTCACGCACACGCACACGCACGCACACACACGCACACACACAGACACACGAGTGCACGCGCACTTCATATTTGCAGTATGTGTGTATGTATATATATAGATAGATAGACAGGTAGAGAGGAAGGGAGAGGGAAACGCGAGCGGCGGGAAAAGGAGCGACCGCTATGATTTATTACCCGCCGCAAATTCTGTTTCTCCGGCGGCGGCAGCAGCAGCAGCAAGCTAACCGCGTTTGCGTCCATCCATCTTTTTCCCTTTCACGGTTCACCGAGCAGCAGCAGCAGCAGCAGCAGCAGCAGCAGCAGCAGCACACAGGGCACCCTCCTACTGTTCCGCGCCATCTTTCAAACTGACTGACTGCCTCCTCTATTATCCGCTTGTCAGCATTTTTACACATTCATCCAGTGCATGCTCTCGCCATGCACGCTGCCAATCCACAACCACACCACTACCGCCAAAGTCCTTCGCTGTGTGCCTCTATCTCACTCTCTCGTTCTTTCTCTTTTGCGTTGCATGTGCAGAAAGCCCATCGGTGTGTGTGTGTATGTGCATGTGTGTCTGTGTGCTTATGCGTGAAAGCGAAAGAAAGAGGGCCAGTGCACAGTGCCGTGTCGTCGTCGTCGTAGTCGTAGTCGTATAGTCGTCCTCGTGCACCTCTCCATTGTTCGACGACGTGAATGTCGGCCAAAACACCCCAGACACATAAATGTTGCCTGTATATCCTATACAACTTGCACCTCTATATGTTCTCGGCATTTACTATTTATATACATTGAGAGCGTGCGAATGCGAATGACGTGTGTGCGTGTGTACTTTATGCACCGAATCGAATCGTGTTGACTGTTGGGTCAGTAAAGCTCGAAAATCGGGAAGCGTGTAAGGGAAGAGGGGATCTGCTTTCGGATTTTTTGCTTTTTTTATTAAGGATTCCGAATTCCCTGCATATACGTTTTCTATAGCTTGAGACCCCCTATAGCTTTGACTTTTTATATTTAATTGGTAAATTGCGTAAGTGCACCTGCTCTTCTTACATATTTCACCTGAAATTTTCTATAATATTATCAGAATTATTGTTGCAGAATGTTGTTCTTATTAACACATAATATATATATATATATATATATATATATCAACCTATTGATTTTCATGTATGCAAAATTAATATTCTTGTATTTTTATTTAAGTTCTTTATCAACCTGATGATGAATGCTATTATGCTTTACTCAAAAGACTATTAGAATTTACGTATAATTTTAATAAATATATCATGCAACATGTTTTTATAGGTACAGAAATATTAAATAAACACGTGTTAAATAGCCTGCTGATAAAGAAAAGAGTAATTTCCAAAATCAAATTATGAATTGATTAAGGGGGTACTAAAGCCAATTAAAATTTTAAATTTCTCGCCCTACATTTTATCAACCTAGAAGTAAATAATACGTATTAATTACAAAAAATTTTAATTATGGAAATCCCAAATGCGAATGCACTTCGTCTATGAATTATCTATCATCTGGTAAAGTTTCAAGTAAATATTTTCAAAAATTCTTGTTTCGAAATGAGCGAATTGTTTCGGAACAAGAATTTTTTAAGGTGTCATTAAAATATTCACTTGAATATTTTGCATAATTTTAAGTATTTATTCAGTTATTACTAATTATTCAGAATCCGCTCGGTAAAACAGTTTGGCGGTAACGGTAGGGGATGTGCTATAGGAGAATAGATTCCTACATTACCAGTTTTTGCATTTAATGAAATAAATAATAAAGATAGAATTTAGTTTTTGGGCAAAACTATATGTAAAGAATATGCGATGCAAGTTTCATCGTTCATAATACACAGAGGTTTTTGTCGTCGCAAATTTCGTTCGTAAATCGCAGTGATTTTTATCTTCGAAATTTTCGAGGACTCTAAAAATCTCTGTGAATTGCGGATGGAATTTTGTGTTCACATCATTGCCAAGGTGATGACAGAGAGTTTTTTTCCAATAATTAGCCTCTCTCTTTATATATTTCGTTAAATGCAAGGGCCGGTAGGGTAGAAATTTTTTCGACTATAACACATCCGCTTAAGGGGATGTCGGAGCCAAGAATGACTGTCGCTTAACCTCGCGAAGTTTTTCCAGAAATTTGATTAGATTTCATAAAATAACATAGATCTGAAGTGACAGAATTATTCCTTATTGAAATACGAAGGGTGCTCTTCTCCTTGAATCGAGTATAAACGCTTATAACTTTGATACTTTTTAATAATATATAAATAAGACATGCCACAAAACCGGCCACACCGATGACGAACGAAGGCGCTGCCATACTGTTTTCCAAAAATTTAGCCGTATTTTACAATAGAACGAAATTCTTAAGTGTGATATGCATTCTTTATTGAAATGTGAAAGGTGATTTTCTCCTCTTTTTGTAAGATATACTTAAACTGGCGTTATATTAACAAGAACAATGTGAGGTCACATGACAGTCATTATAGCTCCGACACCCCCTTAAATGGTATTTGGTTCAAATATGAATAAGAGAGATGATTTTTGTGCTAACAATGTACTGTGGGCTAATCAAATAATTAATAGCTTTTTCAAATTTGACGTGACCTAATTTAAGACTAAATTGTTGTGTAATTCAAATTCAACATTTTCAATTTATTTACATTCAGCATTTAGGAGATTATAATTTTAGAAAAATGAGCATTGTATCTAACATATTAATAAGATAATTAAGTTCATAATTTTTCAAAATTCCAATTTATTCTAATTTAACATACTTATGCTATATTTATGTTATACTTTTTGTAATTAGAACAGTGGCATTTTACAACAATAATATTTAATATTTATAAAGAATAAAAGTTTACATAACTTTTTGAAATTCATGAATTTAAATGATTTTTAAACAAAAGATACGTGACTTTACAATTTTATTTGTACACGTGTAGCAGTTGGTTCTATCAAAAATTTTTACATGATTTATGAATTCGAATTTCCATTTCAAATATCAAATAAATTGTAACCTATTTCTCTATACTCATTTTCATTTTCATACTACAATGTACATATTATAATTAAACAATATTTCAATAATCAATATTAACAAAATTCTATTTATATCAATATAATTAGTATAATACCTCGATACATATTTGTATTCTGTGCAGATGGTAGTATATAATGCATAAATAAATTTTAAAGAAGTTCTATATATTTGCGAATTAACAGAACAATTATTCCCAAATTTAGTATGCATCAGGTATAAGCTGTATACTTTAATAAAAACTCTGTATTGAATTCTGTAAGATTAGAGCATCTACATAAGCTAAATATTAATATTTTGTACATTATTTATATATATTTGTCATTTAAAATTTTATGAAAATCTACTTTAGTATCTAATGAATAATTATGCTAAATATAAACTTTTTCAATTTTAGAAAATTCAAAACAGAATATTTGAAGAGAAATATAAATACGTTCGAAACATAAATATACTCAATTCAGTTTTATAATTTGTATATTTGGCTTAAAGACTTTTAAATGATACGACATTCCAGTAAATAGATTCTAAAATGTTGACATTTTTCTTGCTATTTTTTGTTATTAAGTCGATGAAGTTCTCAATCTATAATTTGCGAAGTTATGCCTTTTATTTTATTATACACATGTCTTTGATATCTTGTGTGTTTAAAACAATAATTGAAACTTTTATGATCATGACGTCTTTCAATTTCTAGGACGTGTATACTAGTATCTTTTAAAAATAGAATCAATAGATTCATGAATTCATTACAGACAAAATCGAACATAATTGTATTTTGCATTTGCGTCAAAGCCCCGAACTCGTGTGATCTTTTCGAAAATATTAATCATTGAACAGGTTGACTGAAAACTCGAGAAACAATGATAAAGTTATACGAGTTTGAAAGATTTACAAATATTGAATTATACGACTAAAATGATTGCTGGCCGTAATTGTTGAAGTCTAAAAGGAAGTAACATGATTCATCATTGTCGCGCAAACATATGTACGAACAAAACCCCTATAAAACTACACGCCAGCGTAATGTCATTAAATATTTTTTGACAGCCAGGTCGTGTGAAAAGTCATTTAATCTTTACCAAACGATGCTTATCTTGAAATTACTTGATCAATTTAATTTGTAAATCGATAAAATATCGGATAAAATAGTTTAATGTCTTAGACGAATATTATCGATAAAATAAAAAAAGCTCAATTTTTTTTTTTTATTAAAATACATTTTTAAAAAGGAAATAAGGAAATATAATAAATTTTTAATCGTATATCCTTATTGATGAGTGAAAAATGAGAAAATTATCGTCACTTGTAAATGACAAATGTTCTCGGTGCAACCTCAATGCTCAAATTGAAGAATTACATAAATATCACGCCGGTTACAAGTGATAAATGCCGCTACGGTCAAACAAGTCAGCGTACACGTTATATCCAAACCTCAATTTGGGTCGAATTCGCGTAACCAACGGCTTTATAATGGGCTCAATCGAACGAAATTGCTTATAACTTTCGGTTTTGCAATCTCCTTCTGCACGACTTCCAATAATTTAAAATGAAGAACAAACCAATTACCAGCACGAACATATATATACCTATATAACGAAAATAAGAATATATTATAAAGATTTTATATCGTAACGTGTCGTAAGTAGTGCTTCCCGCATCTCAATTTAAAGACACGGTACTGCGTTTATGCGCATTCATGACATATATAAAATAAGTTGAAAGCACTCATTCAATCAGCGATCTAACGATTCCACTATTAGGATTTATGCTTCGCTATTCCCCAGAGCCTTTACATCCTATCAAAAAGCGTTTCTCCCGGAACACATTTCATGACGTTGGCTCATATAGCAAATGATAGTGGCTGGCAGTAACGCGAGCTAGACTCTCGCGTGATAGGAAACCGTTAAGTTGGCAAGGTCAAGGAGGTATTCGCGCGCATCTCTCTCTCTCTCTCTCTCTCTCTCTCTCTCTCTCTGGTTCTATCTCTCTTACATTATACGGGCCGACTGTCGCGTATGCACGCTAATTGCATCGCGCCGATCCTGACCGTCTCTCTGCGCGCGCACATAATTTTGCCCGCGCAGGATTGCCAGACTTGTACAGCTGGAGAATAGTTCCGGAGGCCATGACTGTAGTGCGAACTAGTATATATTTCGTATACGAGATGTAATTCGCTCGAAATCGCATTTTGTATTTAAATTTGTCTTGAAATTCAGAGAACCTTATTTATAACATTATAAATTGCGTTTAAGACACAATGCCTATAGTGTTATTCAGCTCTTAGCACTGAAAAATTATTTTCACAAGATACGACAGACTAGACAATAAGAATGGTTTACTGCACACACCTACAGAACTGTATCCTAATGAACATTATGAATTTAACTCGCAAGGACTTAATATACAATCTCAACTCGCGTATCTCAGAGTACAAAAGTGTTAAGTTCATGATTAAAAGATGATTATGCTCGTTTGCGCTCGGCACAATCATTAAAAATATATATACATTCGCAAAGAAAAATTATATCACTTCCTCATTGAAGCCATCACCGCGCTTGGAATAACTAAATCCATTCTTTCTCAGCCTACAAGAGCAAGCACACTTATCGCGACTATTATCTCCGCTCGAAAAGATAACATTATACACTCGAAACAATATTTTTTTACGTAATTTATTCCTCGCGCATTACACATTTACATCGATAAACGTATATAACCGTTAAAGGCGAAATAATAAAGGCAGCTCTCGTCGATGGCGTAGCGGCGGCCGCCGCGCGTTGTACAATTAAAAAGATTATGACATTTATGGCCAAAATCTACCCAGGCTTAGTTTATACAGCTGCAGCCGTGTAATATTATTTATACGAGCTCTCGCACGGAGAATGCAACATTAACAAGCTTCGCGTGTTGCGAAACCATTATATACACGCGCAATACGAACCGCATTATAATTGTAGCATGAGAGACGTGTCATATGCGCGCGCGCGCGTGTGTGTGTGTGTGTGTGTGTTTGTGTATGCACGTACGCGTGTAGTATAGGTTACAACTCGGCCTGCAGTGTAAGCGTTAATTTGGCGCCAATGTAAAACACGCGTATAACATTGCTGAAAACAAGTTTCTTATGGCTGCATTAAATGGAAGGGGGAATTATTAGCATATATATAATAACGTAAAACATGTAAAAGAGCGCGGAGAGCTGAAATTGAATTGCCTCCATCACGAGCGAATAAAGCATTGTATATATTTATACACCTTTTAAATATAATTTCATGGTTCGAACTTACAAAGTTATACAAATAATTATTAATGCCTCTGGAATATCATTCCAGCTTGTTTACCCGTGTTTGCCAGACCACAATGGAACAGCGGCAAAAGAAGTCAAAGCAATTCATCGAATAAGGGCAGAATTCGCGCACGCACATAATTAACAATCGGATCAGTAGCGGTGGCGGCGGCAGTGGCGGCGGCAGCAATACAACCCTTTTCCCGTCAATTAAGATCGACGAGAGCTGGGGCGCACACACATCGCGGGTCGTCGCAACGAAAAAGCACGCATCGCCGGAGCCAATCAAGCGACACACTGCGCACAGCGAGAGAGAGAGAGAGAGAGAACGTATAAACCGCGACCATCGTGATTGCCGAATAAAAATTGGCCTCTCTGCAGCTCTCGCAGTTTCGCCTCGGCCCCTGCCTGTGTGTATATATACACATATACACACCGAGTCTCGCTACACTGGTCGGCTTGCATTTCAATTCGGGTCCGCCGCTGCTGCTGTTGCTGCTGGTGGTGGTGGTCCAGTTCCTCTCTCACACTGATGCGCGCGCGCGCGCCGCGGCATTACAAACGGGACGTCGTGGAGTGCAATTTCGTTAACAGCGGGTTCTTTATTGGAGGGCCACCAGCTCACACGCCGACTGCAGTGTGTGCGTGTGTGTGCGCACGACAGGGAGAGAGAGAGAGAGAGAGAGAGTGGAGCCGTTTAATCCCCCGCGTGCGGGAATCAATTCGCACGCAGTGTGCAGCGCGCCTCGATGCACGCAAACAAAAGCGCTGGGAAGAGCCATGCTCGAGTAAAAACTCAGCCGATTTTGGCGCTCTCTCTCTCTCTCTCACTCTCGATAAACAAAGGGGCCCCGCCGACTAATTTCTCGAGTTCGGTAATTAAGGCGTTCTCGAGGAGCTGCTTATAGTCTCACTCTATGTGTGCATGCAGTATTATACACTAGAACTGTAGTGTAGAAGAAAGTGGCGGATCGTCGGGGTATAATGGTATAAAAGGCTTGTTGGGAACTTTGTTCTTTCGCTTCTCGAGGATCGGCCAAGTGTAACGGCGGCGTCGGCGTCTGCGGCGGTGCGCAGCCAAGCCATTGTGAGAAGTGGGATGTACTGTGCGAGCGAAAGTCAAGATTCGAGCTTTTACAAAGTTGCGCGGGCGGCAAGATTGAATGCGCGCGCGCGCGAGCGAGCGGTGGTCGAGATAAAGGATGGCTGTTAGCACTTTGCCGGGATAAGTTTTTCTCTCTGCTGTTGCTGGTGTGCTGTACACCGGTGTGCGCGGCGGTCTCCTCGTCGTTGGCGGCGGCGGCGGCGGCGGCAACGCCACATTTTTCAAACTCCAACCCACCCCCTTTGATTTACGAACTGGCGGTTTGTTCGCGCACACCTACAATTTGAGCCGATATATAACCCAACCCAACTCCCCACTCTTCTCTTTCTTTCTTTCTTTTTGCCATGCTCCCCCGCGCGCCTCGATATAGTTTATAACGTGCGCCCGTTGCACTTGTAATTCTTTTACGTCGGAAACTTTAAAGGATTACCGTTTTATTGTCGAGCCAATAGTGCAGTTTGCCACTATTCTCAAATTTATGAAGCTCCACGCGCGGCCTCTGCTGCTGTGCACTTTTTCCGCATTCTATATCTTTGGTCAGTTTGACGCCAGCTGCATTATTATTATACGTGAAATAAGTGACGCGCATTAGAGCTTCCTTGTTCAACAGTATATATATATATATATATATTATACAGGGACATATTAGGCCTTAAAACACTAGTACAGTGGAGGATAGAGGAGTGCGGAGAGGCAACAGACGAGGTCCCTTTGATTTTCAAACGAGCGCCCCATTCTTTTATTATACGATCGTAAAGCTCGGCTAATGGACCCAACATCTTCGCTGGCCTGCACGGCAAACGCAAATTCGCAACCGTAAATCAGGGGGAATCTCTCCCCGTGGACACGGCCAAAGCACTAATTTAATCATAAAAACCCCAACTGCAAGCCCGCAATAAAAGCTCGTCATTCTGCAGTCCACAATATTTGACAAGATCAACCAACGAGTCTTGGCACAGCCAACAATTTTTCCCGCTTGCCACTGCTGCGTGTAACATCTCGTTTCTTCCCGTTCTACAAAGTCTCTCGTACCGTCCGAAACCCTCCCTATAATACAAAGGCCTGCTAAATTATTACCTTGTCACAACAAACTGAGCGGAACACGTAATCGTGGTAGGAGTATACAAAACTGTCCAACAGCTCACCTTCTCTCTCTCTCTCTCTCTCTCTCTCTCTATTTAGTATATATATGGTGTACTTGTATACAGGATGCGTATTGTTGTTCTGAGAGCACGCATGCGGTACCCAGCGACAAATATACATATAAATATACAGATGAGAAAAAATCATTTCTGAAGTGGGGACGGTCAATTCGCACGTACCGTCAAACATCGTAAAAATTGAACGATGTAAAACACGGTCGGGTCGAAAAAGTTTGCATAACTGCCAGCAATATAAATATAGTCGCTCTTTAAATTGGGTCGATCCTCGGAAAAACAAGATCGACGCTGCACCTTGACACTTGCCTGCCCACATATCGTATATTCACTTCGAGTTATATATAAGGTATAGATTTGAGCATAGCCGAGATATTGACTGATATATATATATATATATAGAATGGACAAAGCGCGCAGGTACTTTTGGATTTTGGGATTTATTGCGTGTGTCCCGGGACCTCGCCCCGGTTTGGTGTGGGAGGCCTCTTAAGCGGTTTCCATTCAGTCTATGACTCTACCTTCCTCTTTGTTTATTTGAGCAAGTAGACCCCGTGCAATATACTTTATTTTTAAGACGCGTCTTCTCGGGTTACATCTTTTATACGCGAGGGATCGGCATGATGTAGTTGCAGTCAGGCCTGTTGTGAGGCTTTAGGCTTGTGGTATAAACAGTTTGTTTGTACATCGTTTAGCTGTCGCGTATTATCTATTTTTGGCCTTGCACTAGTATATTTTCAAACTAAAATTTCATCTCGATAGATTCCTCAATATTGCAAAGAATTATATCGTGCTTTTATTTTTAGCGTGTACGAATATACGTATTCTCGAAATAAACGCGTATAGAAAACAAAGTACGCGAATAAAAGCGCCTTGATTTATGGAAAATAGGAAGATCGAGAAAGCGATTTATATTCGTAAACAAGGCAATTAACATGTTTTGATAAATTTCAAAGCGTATATTTTTAAGATTTCTGAAAAATTTGTATTCACGTCGTCGAAGCATCGTTTTGGATAACTTCTGAAATATGTGTACAAAGCAGAAAGTCGGACGGAATCATTAATTATTTATTTTTGTCGAACTTTCAGTGTGTGCAGGGTGCCAGGTAACTAATCAAGATTTATCGCGTCTAAGCTCGTGGGAGGCTGGTAGATGTCGCGCGGCTCCTTTCATCGCATTCTCTTCTTACTCTCTTTCTCTCTCGCTCTACCTCTCGCATTTTTATTTCACAGTCACGTTCTCGAGAAAAACATGGCTGGGCTTTGTGAATGTCATAGTTTTGGCAAAAGTGTGTGTGTATATATACACAGAGAGGAAAAATCTATTGTTTTTTGATTACTCAGCACTAAACACTTCATTTAACGGCGAATTCCCGAAAAACCGCCTGTCACACCATGAAATTCACCGACCTAGTCATTCATCTCTTTTCCCCCTACCTCCTTTTTCGCTTGCGTTCGCTCGAAAACGATCAAAGAACACCAAGCGCGGGGATAGGAAATGAGAGTGGAGCAGAAAAAAAAAACGTACAGAGGGGAGAGAGAGAGAGAGAGAGAGAGAGAGAGAGAAAGATGCTACCATTAACACAATTGATTTTATTGCGCAACTCAAAATAGATTAATACGTTTTTCCGCTGTCACTTCTCTTTCGCCCGGACTCGTCGAGATGACTAATGCCGTAATTTTTTCGACAGCGTGTTCGTCGGTTAGAAAACAAGTCGTGCCGAAATAAATCAGCCGCTGGACTTTGTGTTAGTGTGCACGAGAGCAGCTCATTCTCTCTCTCTCATTCTCTCTCTTGCACACGCGCTCACCCTCGTAATCTTTCTTCTCTAGAAAATCCCAAGGCACCGCGGGGGATCGGCCACGTCTGTTTGGTCGGCCTCGTTATTTTCACATCCGATAACGCCAATTCTCCGAGAGCTGAAAATTAAATGACAGGAGTGAGAGAGAGAGAGAGAGAGAGAGAAGTTTTCCTGGTTCACACACACCTCGAGAACAATCAATTTTCATCGCGTGAGCTTTTCCAGCTAGAGCTCGCCGGACAACACTTTGTTTACAATCGCGTCCGTGCCGAGATGTGAGCTCCGAGAGTTGTTACTGCTGCCAGTGTATAGAGGCAAAAAAGCCGAAAGAAAAAAAGAGGCTTTGCCAGCTTTGCAGCCATGGACGCCGAGACGAGATCTTTGTGCACATGCGGAGCGAGAGGCTCTCGAGTCATGCCCGTATATTTGTGAAAAGTTATTCGCTTGGATGAGTTGTGTGAAGAATGATAAAGAGAAATATACTCGTTGGAACGGAAATATTGAGTAACTGTAGCTGCTGATGTATATTTTGTTTAAGCGGCGCAAGTGTCTAGTTTTCAAATAAAATAAAATTCTTTTTTATCTGTTCGAAGGCTGTAAGCGTCGTTTGTTTAGTAGAACTAATAAGTAAATGATGTTCAAAAATTGTGATACAGACGCATGGCGCAACTGTCCTATAAATTACTTTATATTTTTACGTGTAAATATGTGTTCTGAATCTACATTATTAGCTACATATTTACACTTGTGCTACAGTCAATCTATAGTGTTGCAGCCTTATCTTCCATTATATTGAATTGATTTATTATTGTAATTTAACAGATAAGTTTGAATATATTATTAAAAGCGTTTATAATTATATTTTTCCAACTTCAACACGAACGTAAAGGAAACATATAGACACATAGTCTATAGTCGCCTTTTCGTCGCCCCATAATAAGCAGCCTAATCAAGGATTTCAAAGCATTCATTCAACGGAACGGGGGATATTAGTTTGAGCTGCACGCCGCGCAATCTCAAGTAGAGCGTACAGGCAGTGCACGCTGAAGCTTCCCTCGTGCAGTAAAAGAGAGTTGAAACGGACGGCTGAAGAAAGCGAAAAAGAGAGACGAATAGGAGGAGGAGGAGGTAGAAGAAGAAGAAAAAGTATAGGAGAGATAGCGAGAGAGCGAGCGAGAGATGAAGAGAAGATTCGAGGCGAGTCGGACTACGGGAGGAGGCTGGTATATAGTTGGAGCGTCGGAGCTGCTCTCTGCGGCATGAGCTCTCGAGCGCGCGCGCGCTCGTTTGACGCGGCGGACTTCAAAGGGCCGCTACATTAGCTGTAAACTCATCCGTCAGCGTCGAGACGACGAGTCGAGCCATATACACACACGCACACACACACGCTAGGATAGCCTCGGTGTTAGGTCGTTAGCGGCGCCGTCCGTCCGGCCGCCAGAGCGCACACACATCCACATACACGCACACACACATACACGCACACGGACTTTCTTGACTCTTCCTCTCGGCGTCGAGTGCACGCACGCGAGTCTGGGTCTACTACTATATTGCTGCTGCCGCTGCTGCTGAGGCCGGTGGGACTGACAGGAAGGATGACGGAACGATTCAAATAACAGACTTTGACGGGGGATTGCTTACGGGTGGCGGAACGGAAACTACGCCGAGTTCCGAGAGGACGTAAAAAAAGTCGAAGCTGTTGGCGAGATCGACGACGACGATGACGACGACTACGACGACGATGAGATGCAACGTGTTCCCCACGCGCGTTTGCCCTTGCTTTTCGTATATATATATATATATATATATATATGGGTGTGTGTGTGTGTGTGTGTGTGTGCAAGCGCGTGTAACTCGAGTTGTTGAAGCGAAAACCTCGTGACAAAAAGCGGAACGGACGTTTTAGGCGGACGTGTGGTTTTTTTCGATGTTTGTTTTTGACGCTGTGGATCTTCACTTTCTGTGTATTGATTGAAATTTGTATTTGTTGTACGGCGTTTGACCGCATGAGTTTCTGTATAAATAAAAATAAAGCTTATCTGTGGTGCAATAATTGAACGTTAAATTAAAAAATTTTATGTTAAGTTGCATTTTTTAAAATTGTATTTTATACAAGGACTGCTTCACACGATCCCGTCTTAAATATTATACCGTACACCGGACAAATTAAGATCGTAAATTATTTTAAATCACGAGAGATCGCCGCACTGTTTTCTCAATAATAAAGCAATGCCGAAAAACATAAAAATTTGGAAAGTATGTAAAATATTGGCCTCAACGTCTTTCGCCGAAAGAGTATATCTCTCGCCAACACACACAATTCCGCGCGTTGCATTCTCGCGGCAATCTGGCGTTCCATCTCCCTGTGGCAAGAGGAGGCGGGCCACGGCGGTGCACGTACACATTGCTCAGAGGCGCGCGCACACACTAAAATTACAACGTATGCCTCATTTTTTAATCCTCGCCTCTCGTTCCACCTTCCGATTTCGCAAATCGCCCCGCCGTATGAATTATACACGCTTCGCGAATATATCGCCGTGGCTTATCTTCTCTCTCTCTCTCTCTCTCTCTCGCTTCCACTCTGTCTCTCGCTCGCTCTCTGTCTGTTTCCGTCGAAGAGAACCGCCACGGGCCTTTATATGTAGTCCGCAGCGAGAGATACGCCGGGAATTTCTCGCGTCAGCCTCGAGATAAAAAAGGAAAAGAGAAGAGTGAGCGGAGACGGGAATTAAGAGGCTCGTTCGCTCTCTCTCACTCTCTCTCTCTCTCTGTCTCACTCTTGCTCGTCGCTAATCTCACTGCAGTATCGAAAGCCCGGTAGCGATCGAGAAAAGGTCCCCGGGGCGACGAATCTCCTTTTCTCCTTCTCCTCCTCCTCCTCCTCCGTGACGACGAGAGAGAAACGGCGGATCTCGTTTGAAGATTCCCGATCGCCATAGTGAGATGCGCGCGCGCGCGGACTGTGCACTTATCGACTGGTAGGGCCGATAATTGGGTGTAATCAAAAGAAATTTCTTCTTATTTAATTGATGCCTTTTGGGATATGAGTGATAGTTACGCGAGTTGTTGCCCCTTTTTCGGCTCGTACTCTCTTCCCGGTAATGAATTAACGATACCGAGAAAGCCCATTTTCAAGCCTTTACATCTTCTTCGACTTTGGGAGTGAGTTATAATAAGCTTAAGTGGCCGCAATGACATCAAATTACGAGTTATTAAAATTTTATTTACCCTCGTGCGCAGCTTCTCTCGCACGTTTTCAGAACTTCGACACCACTTGCGGCGGCTTCGTAGGATTGAATAAAATATGATGTACGTTGCCAGAGTCTCTTATTTTAGCTGTTGTGATTTAGCAATTGACTGATGGCTGCCGTAATAAATAATACATTTTTGCATTTGCGAGGATAAAAATTATTTACAGCGTTTTGCTGCAGATAAAAACCAAATGATTCATGTAAAGTGGATCGTGAATTATTGAATAGTATGCATGGATCGCGAGATAAACATGATTTATGCAATTTTTTAAGTGTAATTTTCTAAATGGTAACATGGTATAAATCATTGATGTTTAAAAATTTTAGAATTAAAGAAATAGATTTAGATTAACGATCTCGAGCATTTCTCAAATTTCTATCTTTTGTATTCAATCAAATTGTCGTTTTAAAACTCATAGCTTTCGCAAAACCCTGCTTCATTAACTCCAGACTGCAGGTTGTGCATCCCATTTGAAAAATGAGGAAATCAAAAACCCTATTGCACAAAAGTGAACCACCGAGAGTCTCTGACGCGAGCCCCCAAGCATGTCGAAAGCTGGTCTGGCCAAAAATCACCTCTGCACGAGCTCGTCATTGGGCGCGCAAACTCCCAAAAACAAAACAAACCCATCGCGAATCTCCCCGAAAAAGCTGCAGTGAGCTGTATACGAAGAGTCAGAAAATTCAACAAAATTCTCGGGTATCAGGCGTGTTGGTGTATATAGAGCAGCAGCATAGCGAGCGGCTCGCGCTGATCACCGAGCGACTGCGGCAATACGGTCCGATAATTAAAACGCTTTCGTGAAATTGTAGGCAAACACGGCGCTTAAGTGGCTGTCATTCGTAACCCGTGGCAGTCGGTAAGTCGCCCCGACGGGCAATCAATCACCCGCTGCCGCTTCGCTCCTTCTCTCCCTTCTCCTCTCTCACAGTCTCTCTCTCGCTCTCGCTCTCCTACTTTTCCCCCCGTCATCACTTTACACCGCCGCACTACTATCGGCCCCGGCCCATTACATTTCTATTTTGAAAGCTGCTTATTAAGCTGGAGCCGCCCGACCCTCTATGCACACACGTTCGCACGCACACACACACATACGCACGTACAGCAGCGGAGACGAGAGGAGACAGACAGGTTTGACGGTATAAAATATCGGGTTGCTGCGGAGCGAGAGAGCGAGAGAGAGAGGAAGGAAGAGCGGAGCGGAGCAGAGGGGGAAGAAGGAAAGGGAGAGGAGGGAAGGGCAGGAGCCGGGAGGAGTGGGGCGTGGAGGGGAGGGAAGGCGGCCGTAAAAGCGGTGAAATATCAAAGCCGGGATGGGAGCTGTCATCGTCGAGCCAACATCATGGGTGGCGTGTTGAATTAGAATGCCTCCCTACCGCCGCAGCAGAGCCGTAGCAGCGCCTCCCTTTGCCCTCCCCTCGCTCTCTCTAGCCCCGCTCCACCACCGTCCTTTCCCCGCCACAGCAGCACCATCAGCAACAGCAGCAGCAGCAGTGGTGGGGAGAAGAGAGAGGGAGAGATTCAGATGGCGCTGCTGCGGCTCGAGGCTCAGAAGCAGCCGAGGCCACGTAGCGTCGAGGTGCGATCCCGCAGCTCACTACTCCCAGGGATCTCGTACAGCGCGCACCATTCGCTCCACGCCAAAGCAACGGTAGACGCACACCGATACACAGGCAGTCCGACCGCATCGATCGTCGTGTGCTGCACTTCGCGCTACATAGAGAGAGAGAATCGAGAGGAGCAAGATCGTACCGACGGCGAGCGATTCACTGCCCATCAGTGGCAGATCGCCGCTCGAGGTTTCGATACACCTCATTATTTTTTTCGTTGGGATAATAACCCGAGTGCTACATAGTGACGAGAGGTGTCTGCACATAGACAAACCCTCCGATCGCGATACTTTTTTTTCACCGTTTCGTTTTTGTGATTCTGTGAGAGGACCATTCATTGTGAATAACCAATGGTTGTGCTCGAGGAGAGCAGTATGTTGACCACCGGACACAATCAGTACCTGCAGCCGGACTATCTTTCTCCGCTTCCAACGACGGTTAGTATTTTCTTTTTTATCTTTCAATGGGTTTTAACTTTATTCATTTGCAAAGTTTCGATATTGTTGTTTTGGCATTTTAGATACTTTGTAAAGTCTAAAAGTTGATTCAACACGTAATCAATAATTTTATCTAAGATTTTTTAAAAAAATACTTTTTTTTTTTATTTGTACTTTTTTTTACATTTAAAAAACTTTTTAATATTTTTTAAGTTTCGCGAAACTAACTTTCAAGTTACTGATGCAATATGCTTTAGAATCTGTTTGTTTCAAAAATTGCTCCAATTTCATATTTTTCATGGATAATAAACGCTCTTCTAGAGAAGACTTAGAAAACATTCTCGCGAATCTCCCGTTTGTAAAAAAAAACTGCATTTTCTTGAAAATTCTCTACACTCGAAGGAGCAAATAATAAAAATCTTTTCGTTGTTCTGATTACAGTTGGACGCGAAGAAAAGTCCACTGGCCCTGCTAGCCCAGACCTGCAGCCAGATCGGCGCGGACTCACCCTCGAAGCCGCTCATCTCACCGATGGACAAGCCATCGAAGGGCTCCTCGGCAGCCTCGAACGCTCGCTCGCCGCCGGCCGCCAAGCTCGAGCGAACGCGCAGCAGTCCGTCGGACAGCGGCGTCAGCAAGTCCTCCAGCTCGAATCTCGCGTTCAAGCCCTACGAGACGAATGTCGTGGCCAAGCGGCAGTCCTCGGATGAGGCATCGCGACCCGCCTCCAAGGCCAGCAGTGTTCACAGTGCGAGTGGCAACAGTGGCATCGACAGTGCGAATAACAGTGTCAGTGTAGACGGTAACTCCGACAACAACAACCACCAACACCACCACCACAAGAAATCCTCGACCAGCCGCTCAACGCCCCTCGGCCGTAAATCCGCCTCTCCGGGCTCGAACCACCTGATCTCCGCGACCAGCACCAGCCACAGTCACAGCAACAGCAGCAGCCCCAGCGGCGGCGCCGACCGCAAGACCCCGGGCGAGCGCGACAAGTCGAGCGCCTCGCCGCGGCACAACAGCGGCACCAGCCCCATCATCCGCTCGGGCATGGAGATCCTCGGGCACGCGGGCAAGGAAGCCGCCGCCGCCGCCAACCTCCAGTCCATGTACAAGGCCGCCGCCTTCGGAGCCGCCGCCGCCGCGGCGAACTCGCTCTGCTGCCCGCCGGGCCTCGCCGAGAACCCGGCCTTCCGACCGCCCTTCGCCGGGGCCTCGCCTTACTCGCACCACCACGCCGCGGCCGCGGCCCTCCTCGGCTACTCGGGCGCGGGCGGCTCACCCGCCAACAACCCCTACCTGAGCTACGCCCGCGTCAAGACCCCCTCGGGCGGCGAGACCCTCGTCCCCGTCTGCAAGGACCCCTACTGCACCGGCTGCCAGTACAGCATGCACAACGCCCAGATGATGATGGCTGCGGCCGCCGCGGCGGGCAACAACGGCTCCGGCGGCGGCTGCCCCAGCGGCTGCACCCAGTGCGACCACCAGAAGTACGGCCTGATGGCCCTGGGCTCCCTGGGGCCGATGGGACCGCCCAGCCTCGCGGGTTTCCCCGGCTCGAGCCTGTCGCCGGCCAGCGGCGCCCGGCCCCACGTCTGCAACTGGATCGCCGGCGAGTCCTACTGCGGCAAGCGGTTCGCCACCTCGGAGGAGCTGCTCCAGCACCTGCGCAGCCACACGAGCTTGGCCGGCGGCGGCGGCGGCGGCGGCGCCGGCGGTTCGGACCCCTCGGCGGCCATCCTGGCCGGGCAGCACTCGCACCCGCTGCTCTCGCCCTCGGCGGCGCTCCACAGGGCCGCTGCGGCCGCGGCCGCGGGCAGTTATCCGGCGCCGTCGCTCAGCCCCCTGAGCGCGCGCTACCACCCGTACGGCAAGCCGCCGACGGGGCCGCTGCCCGCCTCCCTGGCCGCCTCGCCCTACAGCGCCTTCAACGCCCTGGGGCCCTACTACTCGCCCTACGCCATCTACGGCCAGAGGCTCGGCGCCGCGGTGCATCCCTAGGCGGCAGTCCTCGCCGCGGAGTGCGAGACCCAGTGTAAATAGATGTCCATTCTATGATGGCTCATGCCAAGTGCGACGTATACATAGTAACAATGGAACGCTACAAGTGACCAGTCGAGTTTTCGGTTAATTCTATATGGGACTGCAGCGAGCGATTACGTCTCATGTGGAGCATGGGATGCGCGCGTTTGACGCTGATCCGCCGCTGCGACGCGACCACTCGCAAGTTTGTGTTTCGTAAATTTCCGACCTTATCCGCTGCACACCTACTGTTCTACTGCAGTTCTATCGCTATATAATAGGCAGAGCTATACTCGACCGGCAAGTGACACAGCCTCTCTCGACATTTCTTTATCAGCGCACCGGATGTATCTTTCATTATCTTCTCCATATCCTTTCCATATGGGTTCGCGTTGTCTCTCTCTCAAGTACAGCGAGTTATCCAAGTAATCTTTGTATTCGTTCGGTTTGTAAAAGGAATGTTCGAGGTGTGACACGGGTATGTACGGGAGACACGACAGGCAGCCGTAATAGTTTCAACCTTTCGTGGCTCCGCCTGTATACACCGGTGTATTTATTGTGTGCGCTTATAAATAAGCTGTACGAGGCGGAAGAGCTTGCGAAAAAGAGCGAGAGGTGAGAAATGAAAGAAAAACAACATAATAAAGAGTGACGAAAGAATATTCTAACGCGCAGCTGCTACGTGCAACTATCGGTTGATCTTCTCTCGACGGAGAGGAATACTCTTTGTCCATAAATGTAACTGTGATATTGTACCGTTCTCTCGAAGTTGAGCGAGCCGTTAAAAAGTAGGGAAGAGTTATATTATATGAGTTATCGTTTCTTTTTTATATTAAAATAAAAATTGATGGAAAATAAAGGTAAAAAAAAGTAAAGAATATGAGAAAATATTAAGTGTCGAGCGGTGATACGAGAGCTCGTCGCTCGTCGCTCGCCCCCTTCGTATAAAACCTAATTTATATTATTATCTAATTTATTTTTTTTGCGATTTGCGATTCTCGCGAACCGGAGAGAGAATATTATATTAAATGCGAAACGAAAGCAGAACAAATTGCGTCGACAAATTACTTGTAAAAGCGAAGCTGTGGACCATCGAGTATTTCCTCCATGTACATAAGTATCCGCTTTCGTATAAGAACACAAAGCCTATTGTGTGGGTTGACTGTATGTATTGCGAGGATGGTTAATTCGTTTCTTTCGAGGCTCGGTATATAAAGCGACAGGAGAAAAAGTAATCGAGCGTCGAGTGATGCTGCGGCGAAAGAGAAAAACTGCCGTTTGGTCGTCGTTGATCTGCGCTGTGTGCCGTTTGTCTGTTCGACGCTCGATCGCGAGGAGGAATGCACTGCGAGATAATTGAATATTACACGTATAATTATGTCATGAGCACTGTACATACGACCTGTAAATATCGTTGAGTTTCCATACCGCTTTAATAAACACGTTTGTAGAATCACAAAACTATTCTTGTTTTTGTAATTATTGTTCCCCCGTTATACCTGCAATCCTCATTTACCTTCACCTACTATCTATATATAAACAATTTTACAATCAGAAAATGGCCTTGGCTGTCTTTATTAAAAAGAAATTATTGATCGTTCATTGTTGCCAATTCGAAATTAACTTTTTTGATAGATTCCTTGATAATAATACTGCATTCGATGAAACAAAACTTGAAAAAAATTATAGAACTCGTTTATCATGCAGGATAGTCGATACCTAATTTGAATAAATATTTGACACAGACTTTTTGAAAAATTTATACATTTTAACAGCATTTTGTAAATTCTTAAATTTTATATTTTAACGATCCAGGTTTTATGACCTGGCAAGCAAGTATAGTAAATTGCAAGACATTTATGAACAACATTTATCGCGGGTTGGAGCCAAAGAGGCTACGACCCAAAAAGCCGTTAAGGTGTAGCCACTGCCGACCTGCATTTCGAGTCTACAAAAGTATTAAATCATAAACTTACTCATTACGAATGCGCCGGACTCGAGCGTTATAAAGAAATAAAGTATTCGAAATAAATGAGGCCATTGAAGTGCCACATAAAGTAGATGTTTACTGTCTTTTTATATGCATGCAATAACAGCTTAATACAATATGCTTTGTTCAGTGACTATTTAGACGAGTATTTATGCCTGTAGAAATAGTCTTGGGTATATTTATTAAAGTACTTAAATATTTTAAAAACGTTCGGTATTGATGCAGAAGTATATGATTGGTTGGTATATTTATAAAAAAGGAACACCGAGGAAAGGAAAAAAAAATTAATAAAATAATTTGCAGTAAGCGTCTCATATTCATTGGAAGTGACGATAAATGATTATATACAGATAAATCTACAACTATAAATATGATAACAATTTTTTATTTTCCACAATTTATAATTACTTATTATCATCGATTTTGTTATGAATTAATTTGTCACGTTAACAAAAAAGCCATTTCTGAAACTTTTGTATATAGTATTAAAAAGGTGTAAGTATCATTTATTGTGAAATGTAGAAATATATTATCTTTAAAAAATCCATAACTGCTAATATTATCCATATCAATATTTTGCTTTAATGCGTGGCTAAAAATAACAAAATTGTCTGGCTAATAAACTAAAAATCAGCTAAAAATTGATCTTATCTGGAGGAAAAGATAATGTTAATTGATAGGACAGACATAACTGAGGTAAAGTAGATGTCGGAAGGAGGTCATTGACAGTTTTAACCTCGCACAGATTAAACTTTTACTCGCAATCTTGATTTACTTTCGCTTATATATCCAGACACTATAAATAATTCAGAGTTTATTAAAAAACGAGCCGACTATCTCCTTACGTCTGGAACTGAATCATTGCGGACTAATAATTTAAGTTGTTACACGAGAAATAAATCAATGATTCACGTTACAAATAGTGGCATAATTCATTTCAGCTTAGAATAATAGCTTACATTGTATACAAGTTTTATGAACGAGGAAAAGTCGGTGATCAAATCAAGAGTTGTGTACACAATTATACCCAATGAACCTGTGCTAAACTCTTTACTTGTGGCAAGTTTTTCCTCCTTTGCTTTCCGACACTTGCCGTTGACACAAAATCATTTTCAATTTCGTAAACTAATGCCTATTTATTTTATATTTGAATGCATAGCTTTGAAATATCGTAAATCGTCGTTTCCTTCATTTTATAATACATTAATTCCTTATTGAGTGCTGCTTATAGTGAAAACTTAATAAACAACGCTACAATAGTCTAAAAATGATATTGCATTCGCCATTGGAAATAAAAAAACATCCTGTTGAATAAATTTTCATACTTGAAAGATACTTGTAATATTTTTATATACACTGCACATTTTCTCATATACAGTAAACGTGTTTTGTATTTAAACTTTGTTTTTTTAGAGCAGTGCAACCGATACGTAAAATAGAAGCCAAATCGGCCGGCGTGATAACGATTATCGCGCTCGTAAATAATGGTGACATTAAGTGCTTAAAACTAATATTTCTAAACTAAACATTTCAGCGATAATGACTCACTTCTCGTCGCACGGCCTCTCTCTTTCTCTCTCTCTTTCCGTGCTGCGAAACGAAAGAAGCCGAGCTCTCTTAAGCACTGGAAAATCTAAAATAGCTACAGTCCAAGCTAACTCTCTCTATCTCTCTCTTTGTTTCTGTCTCTTTCTCTCTCTTCGAAACGGAGACAGCAATGAAGAGAAGGCTTGCGAGATGTACAGTCAGTGCTTAAAAGTCAGAAGTTAGCAGCCGAGATATACGAAAAGCAATTAAGACTTCTTTTACGAGGGTCTAATTTACCTCGCATGTGTCGAATAACACGGGGGCAAGAGAGAGAGAGAGAGAGAGAGAGAGAGAGAGAGAGGAAGCAGCCACCGACCGAAGAAAAGATAGAGAGCGAGAAACTTTAAAGTTGCATGCCTCACTCGCCGGATTTCCCCCCACGCTCTTGCGCTCTACCTCCGGACCGGCGGCGGCGGCAACCGAAAGGAGAGAGAGAGAGAGAGAGAGAGAGAGAGAGAGAGAGAGAGAGAGAGAGAAAGAGAGAGGGAGCGAGAGTAAATTTATTTCTTTCATTACGAGCGAAGCGGGTCGTGAGTTCTCGGATATCAGCGGTGCAAGGCGGGGCGCATAAATCTGCAGTCTAGAGCCCCGTCGCGCGCGCGCGAGTCGGCGAGGGTGGCAAGCAGGGAGGGAGAGAGAGAGAGAGAGAGAGGAAGATATAGATATATAGACGTAAGTAGGGTATAGATCCTCTCTCCGTTTCCTTCTTCTTCCTCTCTTTCTCGCACTCACTCTTTTTCCCGTATATATAGCTATGGACGGACCTGCACTGCTGCAGCACACACACGCACACACCGGTAGCCGCCGCTGATGCCGCGCTCGAGTGAAATATTCGGTGATTTTATACCGCGACGATGAATGGCCCCGGCCATATTTTTCCAGACCATTCCTCAGATTGGAATTCGTGTTATTTCGGGCGATTACGCGCCCCGCTGAATCTCAATTAGTAACGTGTCGCCTCTCCGATGCTTCTCCCTCTCCCTACCCATACCCATACCCATACATACATGTATATATACACATACGGGCCCTTTACCTTTTTTCTTCGAGCTTTTCATTTTACGGTGCGCCTACATCATACGTATATATAAACGATGATTTGTCTTCGCACAACGGGGGCACAAACTATTGGTCCAAGCAATGGTTTATCAGCATACCGAGCAAGTTCTTTTTGTTTTTCTTCGCACGCGCGCGAATGATACGAGAAAAAGAATTTTGTTTACCGCGCGCAGCTAGTCGCGCGCGCGCTCGTTCAACCATCGCGGCTATTTATCGCGCGCGACCGCGGCCGGCCGATTTTATTGCTCTGTTATTTGAGACATTAGCGACGGCTATAACAACTCGCCCCGCGCTCTCCACCATATATTTCCGCGCTCCGAGTAAAATTATACACTTGGAACCAGTTTCTAATGTCGTTGTCGCCGCTATATCGTATCTTTCTTTCTCGCGCTGCTCGGGTGGCGTTTCTTCATCCGTTTATACCCACCACGGCGAGAGGATTATATTTGGAACGCTACTCTCAGCAGCTGACGTCTTTATAAATGCCGCGTGCGACAATGGATCGCTGAAGCTCGCTGCTGCTCTTTGCGCAATACAGCCACTGGTCGCGAAATCGGTTTTCTCGATTGATGCGCGAAATTAATCTCGACGATTATTCGCTTCGCTCGATCATCGCTCTCTCTCTCTCTCTCTCTCTCTCTCTCGCTACAGCTGCCCTGCTGCGATGGCGAGGTGCGCTACATTTCTTTTGTCTTGGAAGCGATCGAAATGTATTTATATGTCGGGGGAGGAGCGCGAGGTGAGCTGTGAATCGCGGTGCGCGGATCGCGCTTTCATTACTCGACAACGCGACTACGGTCGACCAGTCATTATTTACTTCCGCCATTTCCATACAATGCAGCTTTGGCCAACGCCAAGTGCGGATTTCGTGCGCCGCGTCATTGTCAAAGATTTCGCGCGCGCCTCATACGGGGGGAGGGGTTGTATTTAAAACGTTGTATATTCTCTCCCGCCCGCGTATACGCATTATTTACCAGCTGCACAATTATTCACTTCATTTGGGTAGTGCCCTTGGGCCTCCCCCGCCCCCGCCCTCTCTGCGTCTACTAATAGCGCATAACTTTTTCGTGGACTACCGCCTCTATATTCTATCGGGGGGACGGCGTGGCATGCTTGAAAAATGTTTACGAGTCCCGGTTTTTTGCATAATTCTTTATTTAATGAAGAGCTTTTTGCTTTATTGGCCGCGTTTATTGACACTTTTACGGCGCTATTTGGAAACTTCCTGTGCGCTGCGGGGAATCGCCTAATGTTTTGCTTATGTTTTAAAGATGATATTGGGTGAAAAATCGTATACGAAGCTTTGTCGAGTACGTATAATATACGTGTATCCAATAATTTTATAGCTAAACGCATAAATAAACCTTTAATTTATACCATTATACGGGCTTCATTATTTCGTATGCTCATTCGAATGTTTACGATATACATTTTAATACTTTTTAAATTTACATTCGATTAGCATTTCATAAGAGACTGCGGAACAAAGAAAAGCAGCGATGATTCATGGCTTTGTTATTTTTATCTGTTTTCGCACATTTTTCTTGATAACTTTGAAATTAAACGGAAAATATTATTCATTTTTTATTTCGCACGATTGTCAACACTTTGCTCGTTAACCGAACATATTGGAAGCTAGTTAAGACTGCGTATTCATCAGTTAAAAAAGTATTTCAAAGTTTTTAAATCTTAAGTTCTTAATATCGGAAGTCGGGCTATACAAGTAGCTTTATGACCGTCGGGCATATAAATTATCCAAAAGTCGTTAAATTTTGGGTAACAATAAATAAATGAATAAAATTTTAATATTCCTCTTAAAATTGCTCTTGAGGCTCTTAAACTTTTCTTACAGAGAGTATTAAACCCACGTGGCTACGGCTTTGCAAAATATAAAATTTTTGGAAGAAGCCTTGAAATAAAGCGAGTTTCGTCACCAATAAATGTAGCGAAATGGCTATAAAACGCGTGAAATACTTTTCTTTTTATTATGCATATAATCCTTTCAAGTGATTTCACATTATCGCACTTGCTAATAAATAGCAAGGTATTAAACTTTTCCACTTACTGAAATCGTTAAGGCGCACAGCAACGATAAAACAGTCAGATCAAGATCATCATTATATGTTTCACAATTGTATTAACATAATAAGCTATATTTTATTTTATGTTAAATCATCTTATTCCAGCTAGTATAAGCCCTGATACTAAGACGGATATACTTACTATATCCTAAAACTGCAGATATAGTATAGTTCCTTTTATCTTTTGTTATTCATTGAAATATATCTAAATCACATCTATAATTGAATTCATAATAAATACATCAGTCAATTGAAACAGTAGAAGATGTATGCTATATATCATAAAAACACATAATTAAGGTTGGGCGGTTTTTCATTTTTTAATTCTAAGCTTTTCATTTTATTTGTTCTTTTTTTTTTTGAAAATTATTCACTATTTATTTTCCATCCGGAGTCAAAGACTATTCATTGTAAATGACTTCAGGCTAAGCATAATATTACAAAAAAATAATCTTTCTTTATTTAATTGTTTGACCCGATAAAATTACATGTATAAGATAGATGTATAAAAATTGCTGTAAAGACATCATTTACAAAACCAGTACTAAAAGCATATAAGTCTTCTTTGGAACCACTTAATAATCAGCCAGCACACCTGTCGAAACAACATTATTCAGTTCCTTTTTTTATTTACGTCAATCCACTTGAGCCGAATCCAATCCCATTGCGCCAATACAAAACAAACTCTCGACTGGCCTATATAAAAGCCGAGCTCGCGTGGCGCCGAAATCGGGACTGATCCGAGCTCCTCCCGCAGGGTAGTAGGACCGCATATATTATATTATGTAGAAAAAGAAAAGACCGGGACAGGTATATAGCTTATAGAGGCCATAGGCTCCTCAACAAAAGCACCTATAGGAAAAGAGAGATCGACGTCCATCAAAAGCTCGCGCGCGCGCTCATCGGGGGCCGTTTCCCGCGTACATAATACGAGTCAGCGCGAGGAGCGTCGGACAATGTATAGCGCATCAATAGCACCACGCAGGCCGCAGATATAAAAGCGGCGGTGGCGGCGTCGGTGGCTACTGTATACTGCACATCGCCGCGGCGGGGCTGACGTATCGTTTGTAATAAAACACAAAGGGGGAAGGCAGCAACACTGTGCGGCAGAGCAGCAAACCAGCCTCCATCTTTCTCTCTCTCTCTCTCTCTCTCTCTCTCTCTCTCTCTCTCTAGCCGCCAGCGGCATCTGGCCCCGAGTTCGTTCATCCTTGCTGTTATTAACAGGCTGCACGTCGTGCAGCAAGAGAGAGAGAGAGAGAGACAGAGAGAGAGAGAAAGCACTAAAGACCTGGTCTGGCTTGTCGGCTTCTCTCTACGTGTCTACCTTCTCCGTCGCTCGCGAGTCATGCATCACTGCTTGAATGCGCGACGGCAAAGAGCGACCATAACTCATCCATAGACTGCGCGCGACTTCGGACCTCTTCGTCGTTCTTCCCTTTCTTTATCGGCTCTCTCTCTCTCTCTCTCTCTTGCTCTCTTGCTCTCTTTTTCGTTGTGCCGCGTGCGCTTCAAGAGAGAGAAAGAGAGAGAGAGAGAGAGAGAGAGAGAGAGAGAGAGAGAGAGACGTGCGCTGGGTGAAATTGCTCGAGAGAAAAAACAAATCGCCGGATTGAGAATTATCGCTGTTTCTCGTGAAATCGAACAAGAAGAGTTCAATTGAACGGAATAGGATAAGAAGTAGGCGAGATCGCGCGCACTGCTGTACAACGCCTCATATATTACTATATACCTTATACATTTATACGCGGTGCAGGCTTACAGCGGAGAATGAGAGAAACATTAGGATATACAGAATTATGATGATATCGATAGCGTTTGATTGAATGCTTATTGTTGCGGAATGAAGTATTAGTCGTCGAATGAAGATTTACGGCGTGTTGTTGTGCTTCTCCCTCCTTCTCTTTTTCTCTGCTTGCACGGCGCTGTCCTCGAAATGTATAATGCGGGAGAATAATGCGATTCTCTCGTTTGTAGCGCATGTATATGTACTGCAGATACCAGATAAAAAAGAAAGAGAAGGTAAGGCCCGAAGTAACTTGCGGTGCACCGATGAAACAATAAAACAAATTGCGAAAGGAGCTCGAGCCTTTTCCGCTCGCGAGCTAATCGTTTCTCCATTGAATTACACACTTTGTGTATGCGCGCGATTTTCACGCGAATTCCACGAGCCGTTCGGCACTAGATCGCTGCTACTATTCGCGTAATAATAGTGATTTTCGCTTTGTGCACCGGCTTATATACACGGTCTGGAAGGTCTGGAAGGTCTGTAGGTGATTTTTTTGCGATTGACCGCATAGCAACAGCAGCAGCTGCCTAAACAATGCATCTCCGGCCCCACTGCAAAAACTTAGCGCGCTCGCCTTAGCCGCGGCAATAAAACTTGGTAATACAGCAATTCTCACTCAGTCGCTGCTGTAGTTCTCTCTCGTGCTCTAATCGCTCCCCATAGGCTGCAAGAATACATTTGGCGCGCGGGAGGCAAATCGCGTTAGTTAATCACTCGCACACGCTGTGCTTAAGTTTTTCTATCGCGACTATATTCCCCCCGTCGAGATTGTCTTTTTCTCTCAATCCCACACCTTGGCTTGCTCATTCTCTTGCTCTGCACGGTATATATATACATATCGAAACTTGCCGTAGTCTCTCTTTTTAAAGGCTTTTGCCTCGATTGTCTATAGCCGCGCGATCTATTGTTTTCCAGCGACTAACGTGTCTCTGCGCCCTGCTAAGTACACCGCGAGCTCGAGGTTAATACTCGGCGCTGTCTGAGGTTTCTTTTTCGTTGGTCGCGCTGCTAAAACCATTATGATGTATCGTTGATAATTTATTAGCGTATCGCGATTCATAAATTTTCATTGGACTCTCTACGGTGCTGAGGGAAAAAAATTATATTCTTAGAGAGGTTGTGCCGGTTATAATGCTTAGCCTTCGTGATTTATGGATTATTATGTAACGCCGGGCGCGTTTCGGCTCATTATCGACGATTCAGATTTATATACCCCATTGTCTGGCTATTTAAATGTTTACGTTAATTGTTTGTGTAGGACGAGCTAATGTTGGATTTTCAAGAAAAGTATTACATTATGAGATGTCTATCTTGCGGTTGGCAATATTATACATCATTGAATTGTGGAGTCGATGAAAATTGTTATTAAGAAAAAAAACAATGCAGTATATATCTTGAGTTACTTTAAAGTATGTATAAATGTTACTTTACTCCGTACAGTTCTGTACTGTAGATGATAATCTGCTATGATTTATAAGTTTCTGATGAAATGAAATTTCATTTGTTCCATTTATTTACTGTTTTATTATTACTCTTCTATTTATGTCTTTGGATGAGAATATGAAAACAAAGCTAGAGGCAATTTATGTTTTCAAACTTTGAGCCACATTATTTTAAAGCGTACTTGTGCTCTCTTAAAAAATGTCTGTAGATGCCTCTATAAAATTCAGTAGTGACATCCGTGAACAATCTGTGCCACTGAATTTCTAATACACAGACTTATACTTATTGGCAGTGTGGTATACAGCAATTCCACTAACTTATTAATATAAAATGCCATCGTCTGCACAAGATGCACAAATTATTATTATCTTACTAAACCATTAAAAATTCTCAAAAGTTTTTTTCTCCCTTAACTAACATTTTCGCACATTGCACAAGGTGAAAAATTCCTGCTTGCTGTCGGCTTCACTTTGGTAAAGTCCCATTCGAGCCCAAAAAACTTTTCTCCCATTGACAACAGCCATCAGCATGTAAGTCGGCAAATCACCGAGCATCAATCACATGGTGGGACACGAGTACACCCCAAAAGCAAAACAAAACAATCGGTCCAGCTCTCAATCAAAAGTATCAGCCTACAGCAGCCAAAAATCCTCCAGCTCGTATCGACGTCAGCTCTTTATCAGCGCAGTATTCCTCTGATGGCAGCTGGCACAGCGATATCGCTATAAAGGATCATCGCGGCGCTACGCACTGCCCACGCAGGCCGCGTAGTATAGGATCTTGGTAGTCGACTCGACAGCTGTACAGGACCTCGGGCGCGCGCGGCCGACGTCGGCGGCTTCCTCTCTCTCTCTCTATCTCTTCTCTTTCTCGTCGGATGAAACGCCACCCGCGGCGCGCATCCAATCCGGACCGCCAACGCGACGACTCGGAGGCCCTCCGCGCCACTGCAGCGATACGCGCGCGTGTATCTCGCTCCCATTTACACCCCAGCGTGGGGCCGTCGCCGCCGCCGTCGCTCGAGGCACCTTTTCCCTCCTCCCCCTCCTCCTCCTTTCTCTGCGACGACGACGACGACGACGACCTCCTTTTAAGCTCGAGGCGAGAAATAAACGCGGCGAGCCGTTCGTTCGAGACTCTGTCTCTAAGTGGCTGTTTGTGTATTTTTGTTTTCGGCTGCTGTTGCTGCTGCGAGCTGCACACGCACTCGGGGACAGAGATGCTTATTTTACGGCTTTTAGGAAAAGAATTATTGGAGTGCTTCGAGTTTACGTGCCGCAAGAGCTAGTCTTTTAATATTAGGAGGCTGATATAGCTGCCACACCGCGTTGATCGGTTCGGACCGCGAGGGTATTTTTAAAAAAAGCCTGTTTGAAAGAATCGGTCGTTGGCGATGTGCAGCAGCTCGAAATTCGGCTCACGATACACACAAAGTGATTTGTCAAAGCGACGACAATTTTAGTTCCGACAGTGAGCTACTCGATCGACTTATTTTTAGTTTGGAAATTATGGCTCAACAGATTTTTAACTCAACACCTTGTGCGGCCGTAGGGATTTTTGTTATTCATTTTATGATGGCGCGGATAAACACGCAAAAACTTTTAATTCATACAAATTGATGAGAAATGAGATCATTAATAAAATTGAATATTAGCGCTATGTAGATTGAACGGAAGTAGATTCATGCCGAGTTGTGTAAGACATCGATTTGAATTAAATTACAACGCTTTTTAGTTTCTTGGACGGGGATGTCAATTTTTTTAATAAGTTCTTTTGGCTTTTGAACAATAATATACTATTTATTATGTGAGCCTTTTTATTTCATGAATCATTGCATATGTACTTTATAAGAAAATATATAGTTATAGGTATAATAAGTATATAAAATGGATTAACATATTGTAGTTTTTAAGATTTTATACCGGCTACAAGAGTTTCCTTCATATGTTGTTTACAGCATGCGAATTAATTAGCATCCGTTTATAAAAATTTCTTTACAAGACCATTTATAAAAAAAACATTATAGAGTAGAAGTACTTAAGCCTACATAATTTAAAAATTACATAATTTAATTAGATATTACAAGTATATATATATATATA
>UELV01085916.1:0-25370 GCA_900490015.1 Megastigmus stigmatizans | reverse complement strand
ATATCAACTAGCTAAAAAATTATATGTAAAGTTTTTCTTTTTTATCTGAATTTGTCTCATTTATGATGCGTCTATGCACTGATTTGCGCCAACAAGGTGTCGATACTCGAAATTCGCAAGTTTAGGTACTTTCTAAATTTTTCGCAACGAATCAACTCAAATCACTGTATTTGAGCACGAATAATTCTGCTTGAGAAAAAATTTGGAATGTACACGTCCACTGTAACGGCTTTCTCGGATTAATTTGGCAATAGAAATGACACGTTAGTGCACCAACGTTATTATCTTTGTTCACAAACCACACGAGAGAGATACATAGAGAATAGACAGAAATACAGAGCGGGAGAGAGAGAGAAAGAGAAAAATAGTCGAGAGAGGACCGTAAAGTGCATTCTCAGTAAATAACTACGTGGAAGAAATCATCTTTCCTCGTGGATATTTTGCAATCTGTTCAAACCGTTGAAAGTGCTTCGAGCGAACTTTAAAAAATAAATTTAAATAAAAAACACTTGTTCCAAAGAAATAATCAAAATGTAAAAAAGAAATTGGGGATCGCAGTTCGCGTAGATGCATTTTCGCAGCTGACAGATTGCAGGATCACATTCTTTTGGTCTTTTTCTTTTAAATTTATTTCTCGTTTTCACGTGAAATTTTAAGTTACCTTCGTTAATATCAATTCCAGATCTATCGACGGATACTCTGCGCCTTACAGTGCCCTCCTCATATAGTCCTACGGATAGCATTTTTTCGTTTTCAATTTTGTTCGATTATAATTTCATTTTTGGTTCTTTCTTGGCTCAAACTTCAGTGTTAGAAAAAAATTACAAATTCTGATAGAAAAGACAGTTACGTACGTTCGCCGAAGCTTTAAGTCAGTCATATGGTTATTGTGAAACATTTAAAGAATTTAGGATAGTTCATTGAAGACAGCGAGAAAAATTAGACACTTTTAATGTACTTGTTAGTATGTACATAAAATAAAGATAAGTGATAATAACTTAGTGAATGAAATTTATGTATATTTCTCTTGCTAAGTAACAAATAGTTAAAAGGCTGCTTATTCTTTAGATATTTCAAACACTTGAATAAACTGAACAAATTTGTAATATCGATGCCGACACGTGCGGATATTTTTGTTCTATCATACAAAACATTTGAATCATATTCTTAATGATTGTAATTTTAAATTTTGAGCAGTTCAAAGAAATATTTGCATTAAGTTTTGTAATTACGTAATGCTAATTGATGTTTCTTAAAATCAAATTGACTAAATCAAAAAGTATAATATACGTTTTAAAATATTTAATAATTAAAATGAGAAAAACCTTTTATTTTTTATAAGATCAAATGTTCAATAATTCATTGAAATAAGAAAAACAATTGTGTAATTGAAAAATGATGTATGAATTTCCTCTATTGGTTCTACTTTAACCACGTGACACCATTATCACTTTCTTCCTCTTTCAATAAATGTATGATGATAACCATATGTTCGCAATGCCAAAGGTATACCATACATTAATCACAAAAGGAAGATGTAAACAAAGTTAAGACACAATGTCGGCAAAGTAGAACCGAGTCGGTGAAAAAGGGGGGGACTCACGGGATTCACCCTCAAACTTTCGTTAACGTCGTAAACCAACGAAAAAAGGTGCTCTATAACAGAAAGAAAGGAAGAAGGCAAAGAAGTCGAAAAATGCTCACCTCCCGCGAGCGATAGGGTGGACTTGTCACTGATCCTCCTGCGAATGGGTCCAGCCATGCTGGGTATATTGGGCATACTGGGCATGCCGCCTGGCATATTCGGCATCGGTGGCAGGCCCGACATGTTGGACATGTTGGGCAGACCCGGTGGCATGCCTGGGGCGCCTCCCGAGGACGGGGGCAGTTGGCCACCCGCTGGCGACCTCACCGCCGAGACGAGGGCGGACATCGAGACCGGCGACACCTGGGACACACCTCCGAAGCTCGGGGGCGGCTGGTTCATCAGCGCCGAGGATAGATTGAGCTTCGGCATGCTTGGTGTGTTCTGCTGAAAATGCAAGGGTTGGATTTTTCGTTTATTCAAATATAGAAGGGGATTTGGAAGACGACGATGTTGAGCGTGGAAATGCGAGATTCGAGCGACTTTACCGATGATTCCGATGACTTTGGCGGTTCAGGCGAGGCCATCTGCTTGGCCATATGTAGATGGTGCATCATAGCTGTTAACCTGTCGCGTTCCTTCTGCAGCTGGATCTCCAGTTGCGAGACTACCTGCATCTGCACTCGCGCCTGTGCCGTCGACCTGTCGTCCAGCGTGTGTTCCGTGTTTAAGTGCCTGAAATTGTGGCCATAAAAGTGACTTTTTTTCTATTAATTTTGAAATAATTGAGTTGAATTTCAGAAATTGATCAAGCTCTTCGGATATGAATATAATGACGAAAAATCGATTGGGTGAAAGGAAGGGATAGAAATGGACTTTATGCATCGATTGTAGAGTAGGAATTTAACAGTACTTCCCTCACCCTCTGTGCTTTATCTGCACAATAGTCAAAAACGTTGAGCGGTGTGTTTCTAAAAGCTTAAAAAATTGACCGTAAGGTCAGCCGTCTGTTGTTGCGCACATCGAAATTATTTTCATAATCCCCTTTTCTGGCTTCCCCCGCGGCTTTGTGCCCGCAAAGCAGATTGTTCGCACGAGAGATTGGAAGATGGAGGCAAACGAAGATGATGATGGAGAAGAAGAAGAAGAAAGTGGGCACGGAGGGAAAAGTAGGAAAGAGAGGGAAGGGGAGAGAGAGGAGATGAGAGTTCGGTCTTCCTCTGAGAAGCATAACGATGCGGTTGAGTGTCGTGAATATTAATGAGACAAAGGTAATTAGCTTCTTTCTCCTTTGTTCCTCTCTCTCTCTCCCTCTCTTCTACCATCCTCCCTTCTTCATTCTCCTTTTTATTCTAAGCAACGGCTTGTTTGAGAGGGAGGCAAGTTCATTCGTGATTACTAGGTTTTGCTTTAATGGTGTTAAAGGCGTTCAAAGACGCTGTCGCTGACACGTGCGAATTTTCGCGCATTTCTTTTCCGTGTTTTTTCCTCCTCTTTTTTTCTGTTTCATCTTTCCTTCTTCATCCCATTCTAGGGGCTGTTTATAGAGAAACGATGTCGAGCGTATCAGACGCGCTCGATTAAACGCTGAAGTCTGCTGCTTTGCTCGTCTCTTATCTTTAATGCTTTTTCACCCCGGCGGAAAATCTTTTGTAGTCTTAATTTTTCGCGTTGAAAGAAAAGAGGAGAATTGGAATTATCGGATCGAGAGGTTAAAATTTTATTTTCTGAATTTAGAGGGTTTAAAAGGATGATCTGATCGATGAATTATTGATGAAAAAATAGGTTTGCAATTAATGTAATGATTTGAGATTTCATTAGAAATAAGTTTTTCACGGATAATTTTTGCACTAGAAGACTGTATTTGAGGATCAACTCACTTGAGGAACGCTTGATAGTCATCGCAGCTGGTGTCACAGCCGGGCCACTTGCAGAGTCCGTGTCCGTAAAGCGGATGCTGGATCTTCTCGTTGCAGGAGGCGTCGAGCGGCTTCTCGTCGAGCTGAGCTGTGCCATTGATCTCAGATCGTCGATTCGAAACTAGCGAATTAAGAAGGCCTGCGATAAATCGCCCGCCGGTTTGTATTTTATATCAATGATAAAATATTTTTTAATTTTCGTTAAATGTGGTTTTAGAAAATATATGAGATGCGATTAACAGCTTTTGGAATTTTTCGGAAATCGGTTAGTATTACTTTTAAAGTTGAAGATTTTAAATTTTCAAATGAAATTATAATGCTAGTCTTGTTATTGTGCTTACATACAGGAATATTTAAATTTGGAATGAAGGTGTAGAAATTCAATTACCATTGAGACCAGAACTAGACTTGGATACATTTGAGTTCGCGTGTGACTCTGAACTCTCTGACGGTTCTGTTTTCCACGCCGGTAATGCTTCTGTCGGTTGTAGACCTTTAACAAAAATTTTCTTACTAGTCAACTTTTTAAATCCGAAAAAGAGAAGAACAGAAAGTAATGGAGAAACATTTATTGTATAAATTACAGTCTCCCACCTTAGGAATATCCAGACTGCATCAAATATTATGTAGAAATATTGTTAGTTCGCGAGCGATAAGATACTAAAGTTAACTTTCACTTCTAATGATGAATTTTACTTTAAAATATATTTTATATAATATTTTATGTTAATTCATATAATTTATAACTATCTATAAAATAAGTAATTGTGCAACGAACCCGAAGAATGATTGTGTCCCTGCTGCAAGCCCAAGCCCTGCTGCAACAGATACTGCCTTTGCGTAATCTGTAGCTGTTGGATCAGCTGTTGCTGTTGCAAGGCGAGCTGCTGAAGAGGAGCCGATGCCTTCTTCTTATCGGCCGTTTGCAGAAGGTGCGTCTGTTGTATCAGGTTCAGCTGCAGCTGTTCCTGCAACTGCTGCATCGCCTGCTCCAGCTGCTTTCGACCCAATTCGGCTAACTGGTGCTGATGCTAAAGGTGTTGCATTAATGTTTGTGATCTGTTCTGTTTTGTTTGTTTCATCGGGATGGATGGGACTTACGTTTTTCAGAGAAGAGAAGTAGCCAAATCTGTCTTGATTAGCAGCATGCTCCGATGAAGAATCCTGTAATGGACCAATTGTCAATGAGCTATTGCAACACATTAGTTCTAGGGATGAACTAAGTGTGGTTCACTTTATTGACTTACCTGATGATGCTGCTGCTGCTGTTGCTGCTGCTGGATGTAAAGCGAGTGCTGCTGCATGAAGGACTGCAGCTGAGTGGGATTGAGTATGTGCTGCTGGAGAATCTGTTGCATCTGGTGCAGGCCGCTGGCCGGACTGAGCATCATCTGGGCCGTTGTCTGGGATGATGGCGGTGGTGCTCCGGGCGGCCCTCCTGGCGGACCTTGCGAGGGGTCGGGCGGCGACGCCCTGAAATTGTTCCTTTCCCCGTGAGAGCTTTTCGACTTTATAACCGAAAAAATAAATGTCAAAGTTGACTCGAGTCTTACCGCTGCGGAGCTTGAGGACTCTGATGTGGACTGGGTTGTGGACCTGGTGCACCGGAACTCGGCTGCTGCGACTGCTGCGTGATGATGGGCTGCTTTTGCTGGGTCATGGGTGCTGCTGCTGATGTCACTGCGTGCCCGTTCGGACTGAGCTTTCCATTGCTCTGATACTCGATGCTGAGCTCTTGCTGCTGCTGCTGCTGCTGGTGGTGCTGCTGTTGATGCTGTTGCTGTTGTTGTTGTTGCTGCTGCTGTTGGTGATCGGGGTTGAGGCTATCGAGTCCGTTCGAGTTCCTGCCCTCACGGCACCTGCCCAATCGCGATTCGCACTGCTGTTGCTGCTGCTGCTGTTGCTGCTTCAGAGCTGCGTAGAGGCTGCTTGCCTGTGTACAATTTTCGGGTTTTCATTGCTTTACACTTGGGAATGATTTTTTTCGAAATTTTCTTTGGAGGTTGCGATGGATGCATTTGTGAATAATGGCTTCTAATTTTTAGTTTTTTAGGGTTTTAATTGTACAATTTTAAAGAATTTAGCACCTAAATTGTAAAGTTCCATCGAGGAACTGCCATACCAGTAATGAGAATTAAAATTACGTTGAGCCATGATTCCATGCTAATTTGCATTCGTTCGACTGTCTGCATCCTTGGAAAATATTCCGCGGTTTCCTTGGGCGCGCCTGCGACCCTTATAATTTTTCTCTCATTCCGCTCGATACGGGCAGCAAGTGAGAAAGAGAGAAAATAACTGTCCTGACTAAACACTGATAACCTCCTCCTATATAGCCGCCAAGCCCCAGAAGTGGGAAAGTACTTCTTTGCATGTTATAAACATACGTAATTGTACACAAATAAGATTAGCATAAGACTTGGCGCTGGTGGTAAGGGGCGCCAAAGGTTTCTTTAGCCGGGTGGGAAGACACGTGGAAGGGAAAACATTTCACGAAGGGGATAAAAGGGGATCGGACAGTCGTTAAGTTTTCCCGTTTTTGCACTGGTCAGCTGTCCTCGGTTTTTCCAATGGAGTTTGGATTGTTTAAAGTAATCGATAACACTGTTATCGGAAGTCTCATCTTTTTAGCGACTTAATGACTAATTAATTGATTTGAATTATTTGGAACGAAGAAAAACATCGTAATTTCTTAAACATTCCTGATTGCCATTAATTTATTGTTGTTTTATGTTTTTTTTTTTCTGCTCGTATGCATTATCGAAGGTACGCTCTCTTTTGGCATCTATATAAATTCTTATTGACGAAAATTAATACAGCTGGAACTAACAAAGAAAATATTGGCCTCTCAAATTAAAGTCACTGTCGCGAGATACATGGATAAATAAATAAGGAAAAATTTTCAGGATGGCAATCTGAACAAAATCGTTACTTGCATGAGTTATTAATTGACTTGTATGATACAATAGTTGTTATCAGCTAAATGTTATCAGTTAACCAATTCGTTTATTCTTCAGAGAAGGATTGATCATGCATTTTTCTTCAATTTTTCCATACATTTTATTGTGAAATAAATAGATTAGTTACATTTCTGAACTTTGTAAGCTTTTTCATTGTAATTTACTTATTTACATTCCGTAATTCGTTAAAGTAAGCATCAGCTTTTTGAGACTCCCGTGGATCAGCTCAGTTTCCGCCTCGACTTTTCAAGCAATTTTCGCAAAGTCGAGAGCGCGCGGCTTCGCGAATCGCCGCTTACTTGTATTACGAACAATATTGATCTTATCTAATGGTATTCTAGCGGTGGGCGGCTCCATTTGAAAACCTCTCTCTCTCTCTCTCTCTCTCTCTCTTTGTTGTATAAATGACGTCGCGCGCGCGCGCATCCTCCATAACCCAACGACTCTGTTTACCCAAACGCTGCGGGATTTGTTTTATTAAGTTTCGAGCTGCACGCGCCCAGGCAGGCGCCCCGCTACATTTATTTGTTCTGCTCGCTTCGAAATTATTAAATTCCGCGCGTATTCGTTGCCGCGCTCTGCCTACGGTATTAACTAGTGGTCTCAAGGAACCGAGATATAATTTATGTTTTAAATTTACTCCTTGTAAATTTCATAATGTACCATTTTTTGTCAGCGTGTGTCAACAGCGAGATGAAGTCTTTGAGAAGTGTGTATAATAAAAAGGTTCTTTTCATAGGCCATCGATGAGTCGAGTAAATCCAAACCGTAAACAGCCGATGAAATCGACAGCAGCGAGAAAAAGGGAGGGTTCGAAGAATGCGTATAAAGTGTTGTAGCAAAAAAGGGCAAGGACTTGCATTCATTAAAAAAAAAAAAGAAATCAATATTTCAGAGTTTAATTATAGGTACCGATTCAGATAAGATTTTTAGCTGTTTATTCCTTTTATTGCATAAATAATCTTTCCAAATCATGGTAAACAAGAAATTAAAAATTCTTTTTGCGGTGTTTATTAACCTTTATTTATTAAGCTAATATCACACTTAAAGGGGAAGCCTCGATGTAGAGGATAAAAAGAAGCAGGAAAAACAAAGAAATAAACAGACGGAGTTAATAAAAACAGCGCGAGGAGGAGGAAGCAAAAGTTGCGCGAAACGTCTGGATGCACAAGATAGGTTATGAAGTCGGTGCTCGTTCACCGGGAACGAAAAGCGAAATAAAGGAGACGTCGCCGACGTCTTGGCGATATTCAAATGAAAAAAAAAAAAAAAGAGAGAAGGAAGAGAAGAATGTATATATACACCGATGAGGAAAATCTGAACAGCCAACAACTGGCTCCTTATTTAAGCTTTTTTCGAGTGAAAGAAAGAGTGAAAGAACGAGAGAAAGTCTTCGGAGACGCTCTTATAAACGTCTCTCCATTCCTTATCCGCAGTGTCGATGGTCCTCGAGGGTTTGTCTCTTTTTCTGCGAAGGACTTCTTTCGCTTCGTACTCTCTGCCTCGGCTTTTCGGCGACGTCTTCTTCCTCGATCTCGTCGCGCGTGTACACATGAGAGGTCTTGCGGCTGTACCCCTTTTTCTTCTTCTTTATGCTTCTCTTTCTTTCCCCCTTTGTGATATGAAATTAGAGAGAGAGAGAGAGAGAGAGAGAGAGAGAGGGGGGGGGGAGAAAAAGATGGAGAGAGCGCGATTCGAGAGATTATTAATCAGAGCAATTGAGTGGCTTTTTCTATATTGGTGACATGGGATTTTTCACCTTTGAGGATTTGTTGAATTGTTTTGACGTTGCCAAAAGTTAGTATACTTGAAAATGCATTCCTTACTCGTCGAGCTTAATTATTTTCACGAGATTATCCGTCGATATAAAAAGTGATTAATGATCTCCAACACACACACGGAAAACACTGTACAGATTTACAAAAGTAAAGAATCCACACGGCATTTCCTCGAGAAAAAGAAGAAAAAGAAAGAGGGCATAGGTCGAGCGAGTACGAGTATTGGGCAAGTACTCGGGCCAAGGCCTGACGAGCAATAATTAAGCTAAAGGGCGGCGAGCGCAGACAATCGTCTGAGCTGCGGTTTAAGGAAAAAAGGAAATGGATCTCCTTCGGGAACGTCTGCGACGACGACGTTTTCTTTCCTCTTGTTCCCCGCAAGACTCGCGGATGTTTCTCGGCTTTACATCTTTGGCTCCCCGCGGTATTAATTAACGAATTAAGAGGGACGGTCGAGCTTAAAAGGATTAAAAGTCCCGCGGGCGACTTCGTCGGTTATAGGCTTTCTCGCACATTCTCGCGTGTACAGAGCTGCTGCTGCGCGTGGCTGCACTGCGACTTCCTGCCCCGGCGACTTCAATGCCGCTCCCGCTCTCTGTGTGTATCGTCGTGTTCGCGACTTGTTTATATTTATGGATTGGCGCGAGATAAGCGGTGAGTAATGTTCGCTTTTTTGAAAAAGTCTGCGCATGAGGACTGGTTTTGAACCGATGATTACCGCTACTAGTGATTCGAGTGTTAGTGTTTTGAAATTTGTCCAGCTTCGGGTATGGTTTAGCGAGGAATTGGATTGTTTCAGCGAGTGCGTCATCCGGATTTCGGGCGAGCTGGCAAAGCAATTGTCCCGACAAAGAAGAAGAAGAAGAAGAAGAAGGAGCTCGAGTCGAGCGCGCGGTTCAAGCGAGTGCGGTGCATTTCGTATTCAGAGCGTCGCGAGGCCAATCAGCCGCGCAGCTCGCTGTTGACGTTTGTCATAATATTTTAATATTAAATCGCGTTACAATCCAGCCATGCGTGCGCATAATCAGGCGTTGTTCGTTGCCGCCTCGACGCGCCTCCTCGCTTCTTCTTTACCCTCCAAAATCTTCTTTCTCTCCCTTCGTGCTCTCTCTCTCTCTCTCTCCTCTCTCTCTCTCTCTCTCTCTCTATTCCTCTGCATGCGCTCCTTTTTACGTTTCGTGTACGTTAAGCCTCTAATGTGTCTGGTTTATTTTTGCTAATTCAAAATGCAACTCTGACTCTGTTGAAAATATTGGATTGGTATTGGGCAAATCAAATATTATTTATTTCACGTGATATAAATTATTTCCGCTTTCGAAAACGTATAAAAATAATCTTAAAAGTTCTTCCCGTTCTTAGATTGACGGTTTCAAAATTTACTCGCCCCGTTACGTATAAACGGAAACCACCAATTTTTGGACTAAACGTCAAAGCAGAGGTGCATACAGTTGGGCGACACATGTGACAATATGTGTATACTCGCCTCACCGAGGTGACAGAGGAAAAGTGCGTGTGTGTCTGGGGGAGGGTATGAGAGAACGAGAAGTGCGCGACGGGCGTTAGTAGTATTTGCCACCCCTAGTCGTCAGCTGGAGAAATGCGGAATACAAATTACCCGACCAAATTTCCACTCTCTGTCTCTCTTTGCTCTTCGTTTTTCTTCTTTTTATTTTTGTCAGCGTCGCAGCTATGTATATAATGAATTCGCGAATATTCTCTCTTGGCTGCTCTTATTTTATTGTCACTCCACGCGGCGACGAGCTGAGGAGTGGGGCGAATATTATTTTCCCGTTTTTCCGTTCGGCATCTACTTATTTTTTTTGTCCTCTACCACTCCCGTGGATAAACGCGGCTGGGCGAGGAGGAGTCGAAGAGAGTTCGTTTCCTGGCTGACTTAATATTGCGCGCAGTTTTGGGGTGTGAGATTTTACATTTCGCAGTGGAGATGCTTTTATTGCCTTCGAATGCGCTGGGGAGTCTATTAGTTTTTGTTATAAGCTGTTGGCTGCTGATTCCGTGATTAAGTTACTTTTCTACAATATTGAAAGCAGCAGAACTGAAACTTCAACCGCACGTATTTTACCTTTGCATTCGATCGATCCCTACACGACATCCTTACTCGAAAACAATAAAGCGATCGCAGCAATAAAAAGGAGAAAAAAGTAAACAAAGAGCGATTCGAAGCCACGAATTTCCCTCTGTCGCGTGTATGTATATAGGAATTAGCTGCACGAGAGTCGGGCAAATGGTGCAGGACAAACCGATCGGATAATATCTACAGAGAAACGCACGAGACGATAGAAAATCCGGTTGCGGGTGGGGGATTCGAGGAAAGCGGCGTTAAAACAGACCTGCCGAGATGCAGCGAAGAGAGTAATTCCGGGCATTCTGCGGGTTTGCCTACCAGGGCCCTGTCTGTGTCTCTCGTTCCTCTGCTCTTTGCGATACATATAATCGTCGAGCGAGAGAGAGCGAGAGAGGGAGAGCGAGCGAGGAGCTAATCAGCCGCGATGACTCGATGAGGGTAGTGCTCCTGTGGATCGTACCGTCTTTTTCTTCTTTTTTTTTTAACCGAAGGCCGGTATCGGATGGCATTAATACAGTTTTAATCGAAAAGATGGCCAGGATCATTTTGTTTACATCAAATGCAAGTTTATCCGACGGTAATTGTGGAGATACAAGGAAAAAAGATTTAAAAATTGCAGTTGAACAGAAAAATAAATCGGAAAATCGGGTATTCGAACACGCGTGTACAGCAGAAAGGGAGAAAGACAGCAGTCGACAAACAATGAGATACATTTGGGATGCTGTCGTGGGTAAATCGCGTTAATTGACATAACCTCGCAGCGAGCGCTGAAAATGGGGGTTCCATACATTGTCAATCCTAGTCCCGACGCCAAAGGACGAGAGGAAAAGAAAAGGAAAGCAACGAATCGGCATTGAGCGATCGAACCAATTCTCCTCGTCCTCAACACAACCCTCGCGAAAAGGATGGACAAAAAGAAGAAAAAGAAGAGTCGAGAGGGTGGCATGAACCAATCACGCTACCATTTATAATGTACACAGGCCGTTAACGACTCGCGGAGCCAAGCGCGCGCTTCAATCGGACGCGAAAAATCCAGGAAAAAGTAAAGACGGCCGAGGCTCGCGCGCGTGCGAATGGCTAATACAACGATTAATGTTGCAGAATGCAGACGTGAACCGTACGTGTTGGAAAAGTACACCGCGGGAAATTCAAAGGTATAAGCGCGCGATAAATCGGAATCGGATTTTCCCGAAGCTGAGGTTTGGATGGTGAATTTTTGATAATCTGGTTTGTCTACTTTATGGAAAGAATGGTGTCTTGATAAAGAGGGTTCGATTTCTGTTCAATGAAAATCAGAGATCTGGACCATTGTCACATTATATTGTTTGATTGGATGAATAGGTGCACTTTCGCATTCTTTTCAAGTACGATTTTCCGTTGATACTTGAATATTGCATTATTAAGATTACAAGTAGTTATCTATTCCGTAAAACAAGTTTGAAAATTGGTTACTTTCTTACAGTACTGATCCAGTACTAAAGAATTATTTAAAAAATTTACAGTCTCTCGAGACACAGAAAAAAGCTGAAGGAAAAATTAATTAAAAACAGTACATCCAAGTAGAAGAATGTTTTTCGGTCACTCGCGTACCGCCAGTAGTGCGTGCGGCCCCAGCCACTTAACGCATTTTCGCAACGTCGACGGAAAAAAAAAACTTCATCTTCCACTTGTGCGCGCAAGAATTACAACGAGTGGTCCGGGATACATGTATCTATTTGTCGGGGAATAATTTCGCTTCGTTAAAAAAAAAAAAACAAAAAAAAAAGAAGAAGAAGCGAGAAGCGGAGGTGGAGAGCCTAAGAAACAGAGGCCAGTCGATTACAAGTCGTTAATGAAAACCAAACAGCGGGAAGTAAAAAAAAAAAAAGAAAGGGAAGAAATTACCGACGCGCGCTGCTGCTCTTGTTCCCATTCTTTACCCTACCCACGGCGAGAAAATTCTCTCTCTCTCTCACGTGGAGTGGGTAAGAGTCTTGCTCAGCGTTTTCTCCCTTCGCTCGTTGCATCTGCTTACCTAGCTTCTGTCTTACCAAAACTTGCTTTTTTGTACTGTGCAAAAAAAAATTGCTATACATAATAATCTATATGCTTGTTTCTAATGAATAATCCGACAAACATAAATTAGAATTTTTAATATCAATTCTACGAGATTATAATAAATAAAGCTCATTGCGTAACGACGAAAACATACTAATTCCACATTAACAATATTCATTTAATAATATTCATTCAATGATAAACAATTATTAAACCATAAGTTCTTTAACAGCCTTTATTCATTTATACAAACTCCATGTTTTATGATGGCGGAAACAACTATAGTAGTGGATTCCCGCAAATTTTTTGCCCCTCGTAAGAGGTCTAAAAACCGCGAGGATCAAAAAGCTATAATGCGCGAGCGAGAGAAAGAGAGAGAGAGAGAGAGAGAGAGAGGCGTCTAGCGCGCAAGCTAATCTTTCGAGAGCGGCGGCTGCGGCGGTTCTCGCAAGGTATATATAAGAAGCGTCAGTGTTTTACTTTCGCGGCGGTTAATAATTCAGTATCAATTAGAGGCTGTTTGAATTATGAAGAGGCTCTTCTTCGCTTCTGGGCTTTTCGGCCGGGCCACCGCGCTTTTCTATCTCGTGGCCCGCCTACGTTTAAGGCCAAGAAGACGGCGGCGGTCGAGGTTCGCAGAAGATGAAATGAGGGAAATTAAGATGAAATGCGAGTCTCGAGTAATAAAGATTCCGAGATTGAAATAGCCGCACGCTCCAGTCGATTAATGCAAATTTCTAATGACACTGGCCGTTCCTTCTTTTCTCTTATGTATAATCGTTCCATTTCGGAAGGTGTATAACATTCTAATACGCGCATTATCCCCTCAAATAAAGACTCTAAAAAAAATTGTCTACGGATTCGATACTCCGCACACGACAAACAAAGGTGTAAAAGAATCTCCGGTTAATTTCGTCGAAGAGAGGAGCGTTACGGCAGTCCGAAGCAGCTCACCGAGTGCAAACAACAAAATACATCGCTATATACGTACATCCGTGTGTATAAGAGCGCGCGCGAGAGATGGAGAGTTGCGCATTTATGAATATTTCTTTCCACACGGTCGCGCCAGCACCGGAGTGTCCCTAAATCCACGGATATCTCTGTGTACACCTATACGCTCACCCCTCCCCTCCCCCCGCTCCATTTTTGCTTCGTTTCCCCGCAAAGCGAGTCGGCGAAGCGCTCTGTACTCGGACGGATCATGACCGGGCATACGGGGACGCGCTTCGACGACGTCGCCACCGCCTCTTCGAAGGACTGCTCATATTTATTCGCAGTCCATTTTCGTTTGTTTGCACGTGCGGATCGCCGAGAGACCGGTTCTCTCTCACTCGCTCTCACTGTTCGGTGCAGCAGGTCTCGCCGCTGCGACCAAGGAGACGTTGATTAATTCCCGTTCACGTGTGTGTGTGCGGGTATGCGTGGTTTCGAGCTTTTTCCGTACACTCGCTTCTTTTTTACCAACGCTTCGGGACTGTTTATTCTTCAAAAAGCTGATTTTTTTTTTCGATTAAAAAATGCTTGATAAGTACGATGCAGGACTTATTTGATCAATTGGCGCGTACCTATTTGATTTTAATCCAAGCTTATCAGTTAAATTTGCAATTATACACGATTTTATCCGACGAAGAGAATATAATCTTTTCGTGATCTTGAATAATATAATATATCCACTTGTATAATGAATTGCACGGTATTTAAAGTAAGAATTAGTCTGTTTATGATAAATCAAGGTAGAAGAAAAAAACTGGGATTCTCCATTGAGATGAACAATCGGCAGGGAATCTTGTATTCCCGGCGTCAAACATCCCATTAATATTTATAAGCTCGAAAAATATCGCGCGAAATCCAACGGCAGAAATTAAGCTAACCCTCGCTCATCCCCACCCCCCGAACTCTGCTATAACACGAACAGAGAACAAGCCGAAGAGATTGCGGCTCGGAAAAAATTGCGCGGCATTACTTAAAACTCTCTCTCTCTCTCTCACTCCACCCTCTTGTTCGTCTCTTTCGCTTTTCTTACGCTGAGTTCTTGATGATACAATTAAGCTCGAGAGTCTTCTGACTTGGAAAATTATCCGATATTTTTCACGCAACCCTTTTTCGAGCGGCCCGGTACACGTCAGCTGGAGCAACGAGGGAAGGGCTTGAATGAGAGAGAAGAAAAATGTGTATATGTGTGCGTGTGTGTGTGTGTGTGTGTGTTTATTCGAAAGGGTGAATTGTGGTGACGAGACGAGAATGCAATTTTTATTCGATTGCTGTGATGTCATTGTTGTGTATATCATTTTATAAGTGCTTTCTTTTTTCATTTGAAGTCTTTTTTAGTTACAAGGGTGAATTGTTCGATTTTTATTTTCAACGCAAAAATTTATTTGCAGCAATGTGTATAAAGTTTTTTTTTTGGTAAAGAAATTTTCAATGTATTGAAATTATTTATTTGAATCGCACCAATACGGAATTTATATCGTAAACACGACATATTTTTGTGTAAACATGAATAATGCAGCGCGAACGCGATGAATGTATAAGCGAAAAAAAATTAAGTGCGAAAAATATCAGGCCACATCATCCGACAAAAATTACCCTCGGAGTAAGTAAAGGGGCGAAACGTATTGCGGTTAGCACTACATGCATATTTTATTTCGTTTGTATAGCAGAACCTTCCCTCCATCTTTTTTTATTTTTTATATCAAATATCGCTTTGATAAAAGCCATTGTCAGTGTCGCGATGGCTGATTTATTTTAACAATCAACTGTGTGCATACAATGTTTATAATTTCTGGAGTAACTTTTTGGTAAATTTTACGGGAGTAATGTGGAATAGAATCTTGACTTTGTTACACAGCGACTTTCTGTATAACTTGAAGTGAAAGCCACTTACAGAATTATAACACTGACATTTTTTCGCATACGGTTAAATATATATAATACTTCAAAAAAGCTGCTCGTTTAATTTTCGTTTTGCATAATAATCCGATTTCATTTTTTAATCGCTTCAATATTATTATGAATGTTTATTTTTGTCTCAAGATTTTCGCTTTAAAAACAGCGTCAATTTAAATAAAATGATAAAAACAGAATATTTGTAAAATTAAATTATTTTAACAAATAATCATTCCTTTATTTTTCCGACTTCGAAGGTGGAAAAGTATATACACTAATTCTGTGTAAGCTAAATACAAGATTTTCAACAGAAAAAGTATCTGAAATTTTCCGAAACAAAAGTCGCTAGCCAAAGGTTCGCTTTATCCCGGGCCCACACAGACACATACGATATAGAAGCGTTGGTATAAGGTTGACGTAGTGGCGGAAGTCTTGCATGACTTCGGTAATGTCATTATCATATTTTTCACATAATGCGCGCCGGTATATTCTTTATGTCGACGTGACACCCCCTTCTTCATTGCGAAACCGAGCGCAATATATTTTAAAGTTTTATCGTTTATTGTTCGGGCTCCGTGCAAAAATGACGACCCTCGATGCAAAATGTACAGCCGTTAAAGCGCCTCTCGTACTTTTAACATTTTTTCACAATAACCCCAGCTCACCCGGCTTCAAGTCTTATTTCGTCTCCACTTCTTTTTCTTTCTCGCGTAACGCACTTTCAATTTTCATAGAATATTTTTTTTTAGTGTGCCGTTTTATTTTTACATAAAAAAGGATTAAGAGCTATTTTGTAATTTGGTAAATTTTAATTTTATTTCAATGTTTTATAGAGCTACAATAATTTATATCTTGAAACGATTCTGATTTTTATTATTTTAAATCTACAACAATTTCTCAATGTATATTATAAATATTGGTCCATTACCGCATACAATATATAGTAAACCAGAATTAAATTTATAAACGTGAACTTGCGTGTTTTCAAAATCAATTCATATAATATACGAGATCCTACTCGCGCAAGTAGTTCGCACTAAAAATTGAGGGTAAAATTATTGGCGATAAAGAAACGCGGAATCCCGTACCCTCGTCGGTGCTTGTACAGTACTGGAAATCCGCTTTTCGATACGCGCGATAAACAGTTTCAAATGTTTCGCTGCTTCTTTTCTTATATCTTTACATCGTCGAAAGCGATTAGAGGCGACACAATCGATTATCGTTACGAGAAATGCGTACTATGCTCCTCGTTTCCTTTTTTTTTTTTTTTTTTTTTGTGAACGATGCTTTTTTCACCCCTCCAAGCTGTGGCTTATTTATCGCCTTTCCCTTTCGTACACTGTAAAACTTTACTTGCGAATCGCTTTAAGCGGATCAGACGAGCGATTAATACGCATCTGGCACTGAAAGGGAATATCAATGGACATTGTTTACGAAATTTTTTACAGTGAGCTTGACAAATCTGGTGGATATATACTTATTGCTTATTTCAAAGAAAAGTAATTTGATTCCAATTACCTGAATCAACTTTGTCAGGGCAGATAGGCTGGTTGTTATCCTCGGAAATATTGGTAAATTATTAACTAAAAAGCAATTATTAACATAGAAACCATTTGAATGGCTCTCCATCATCGGTAACAAAAGATTAAAGCACCCCGCAAGAAAACTTACGTCCTCTTGGCTACTTTTGAAAAAGCAAAAATTATTGCTCCGCAGGCCAGTAAAAGCTTCTTTCTATACATCACAATCTCCCCCCAAGGATAAAACCTTATAACTCCTCCATGCGATGATTTACAAAACCGCGAGGATCGAAATATGTATATATACAACAGCGCAGAGTAAGAGATATATGTAATTGGCTTGGCAGTGGACCGTTAAGATGCCTATCGTCCCTTCGTCATACGCGTATCATATTGAATTTCCCCTCTCAATCCCCCCCGTCACAAATTAAGCCCTGGCAACTGGACAAGAAATTGAATATTTGTGTTTACGCGAATTATGCCTTAAAGTCGCGTCGATTGATTTTTATCAATTCAATTTGGCCTGATGCTCATCTATCGGGACGTTCGATCTGTTTCTCTTGTTTTGCTTATGTGCGTCTAGCTTTGCTTATGGAGTCGTATTATATTTTTATGAAGCGGAGTACCGAGATGGCTGTTTACGAGTTGGATATATAAACAGAGATGGGCGGAAAATTAATTGAAATTTTTCCCGATTTCTTATATGGACAGTATTTCATTGTATTGATTTGTTATTTAAGGCCCGTGTATTACTTTATTTTATAAATTACACAGTATACGATAATAATCTGGGCAATTAATTTTATGATGATAGATTTTTCCAATAATAATATAATGAAATTCTACATCAGTGAAGAATAAAATTAAAGAATATGCTGTCTTACCTAAAGCATGATGTGAAGAGTGCAAGGGAAATGTTTGTGAATTGTTTGCTCACCTGAAACAGAAAGTAAATTTTACGTTAATTGCATAATATTTATAGTACGGGTATTATACTTTATATCATTTTTATGCAGCACAACAGCCACTGATCTTATTATGTAAATATCTAAATGAATTGTAGATATACAGATAAGATAGTCAGACAAGCTTAATTGTAAGTTTTTGGGTCTATTGTCGGTATTGGACCAGTAATGGTGTATAAGGTGTTTTAAATCGATAACATATAATAAAAATCATGGTTCCTTTTCAATGTGTGCGCGCTAATAAAACAGTGACTAACATCGTCGATTTACTCCAACAAAAGGATTAATGTAAAGAAATTTTTCCGTACGCGAAAAAACCGCAAAAATTAGCATAAATACACAGATATTATTATTGCACAACAGGCCGACGATTCCATCTGCGCGTAAAGGCGAATTATTTGTACAAACTAAAGCCGCTCTACCGGCTTGTTTGTATATGCGTCAAAGAAATTTTCGAAGTTTTTTATAATTTTTTTTTCGTCGCTTCTCTTTTTCTAGTATTTTCTCATCTTTCGTTGCCTCGCCGGCGATCGTTCCTTTTTATGAGTCTTTGCGAATTCTCCTTCGTCTTCATGTCTCTCTCTCTCTTACTCCCTCTGTCAGAAATTACGACATAAAAACACAAATTTGTATAAACGAAGAGCAAACGCAACTTGAACATCCAGAGAAACGCCATTGAGAAAACAAATATTTATTTTTAGACGCGCGAGCTTATATGCGCGCGACGCTGGAAAAACATATAGGGAATTTTTTAATTTGCTTTTTTTCTGGCTCATTGACATATCATTGACGCACGTAAGCATTTTTTTTGTTTGTGAGAATAATAAAAATTAAAACTCTTCGAGGGATATTGTTGTGTACTGGTTTGTTGATTTTATTCCGGGAATTATCAGTTTCGATGAATACTACTTTATATTCGTCTCTCGATAATAGAGAGTATTGCAATGTTGTTATTCAAGATAATGTTTCGAATGCTAAATTTTTATTTACCGAAGCTTGCTCATTGTTTGCATTATAAAGAATTCCTAATACGAATTTTGAAATTCTTGGAGTTGTAGTAATAAAAAAATATGGACGTTATGATGAAATTACATATAAAAACTTCATTCGACTAAGGCTGGGTCACTAACGTACACTAACGGGCAATTCTCACATTACAAAATCCACCACTACATATAGCATGCAAAGTGCCGATCTGGCATTCAAAAAAGGCGAAACTCCCGAATTCCCGTGCTCGTAATAAACTATAGAATAGCAGCGGGAGAAAATCGTTGGGCTAATATAAAAAGATTGGCCGTTCGCAATAAAGTGCCGAAATACATAACGTGTTCCCCGAGTATAAGGGGCTGGTATATATATAGGCTATGTACGATAGGTACAACAAGTGATACAAGCCCGTAAAGAAAAAGAAAAAAAAACGGAGAGCGAGGAAAAATTCGAGGCGTCGGCGGGAATTTTGGAATTTTCTAAGCAGGGCAGTTTGTATGCGGCCGATACCGCGCCGCGCATCTACATTGGATTACAGGCGCGTAGCGCGGTATTTTTTTTCCTCCACCTCCTCCTACCTCGAGTTCGCTCTACTCGCGTAACTGTATTACGGGGTGGCGAGGAGCCGTTATTTTTTATCTTTATTAGATTACCGAAGGCGTGTGTGCGCGCGCGAGCGAGCGGCTGAGTATCCGCGTATAAATAGATATCGGCCGGAATATCAAGGAGGCATTGGGCTTTTACACAGCGCAGTTTTGTCCGGCGCGAAACGGTTATCGGCCCTTGTACATGCTTTATACGAAGGTTATGCTTGCTTTTTATGTATTGCTAATAGACCGCGGCTCTCTCGCACATCCCCTCCGTGAGATTCGTGACTTTAAATTGAATCGGGAAAAGACTCACTGTTTACTCCCGACCTTTTCATTCCTCTGCGTATGAGCCTGGAATTGTGATACGCAGATAATCTATTTGCTCTTGCGGTTCGGAAAAATTTGCGCTTTTAATATTTTAGACTTACTGGTAAGAATTAATGAGTAAAACACTATTTAGCATTATTTTTTGCATAAATAAATAAATAAATTGTATAGAAATAATCGCAAATAACGTAGACAATTATATACATCAAACTCATCGATTCATCAGCATGATAAAAAAAAAGATTAAAAAAAAATTGTAATATTCCCTTGATACAATCGATTTAGTTGAATCGATACGTTATACAAACAGATATTGCAGAAAGCATCAGGCATGCAAAACCAGCCAATCTATAAAACTGCATCGAAAGCATCGGTTAAGAAAACAAAATAAATCACTTCCATCGCTTCGGAGAAATATATAGCCAAAGTCGAACAAAGGGAGGAAAGTGGAAGGAAAGTGGAAGGAAAGTGGGAGGAAAGTGGGAGGAAAGTGGGAGGAAAGTGGGAGGAGAGAGAGAAAGAGAGAAAGGGTTGCAAGGGGGAGGAGGAGGAGAGGGTGTAGAAGGCTGCAAGCCGGCAATTAATAGAGAAGCATATAGGGGAAGGTAGTGTGGGCGTGTTCGTGGCCCGTTTCGGGCTAATACGCGAAATAAATCTGCGGTAATAGTAAGTAATTTGGCCCTATAAGTCGATAACAAATCGGGCCTCGGCCGGTCCGTTTCTTCGCAAATGCTCCTAGCGCTCGATCTCCTTTTAACCTATACGCCATCATAACGTCTGTTCTCCGAAGATATTTCTCGCGGAGGAAAATTGTCGAATGGGAATTTCACACTGGGAATTTTAAGCTGCTGGGAGCAAGTGCAGGTCTTTTGCATTATAGAAGTCGATTTTTTATTCTTCCTTTGCAAAATCTCGCAATTTTCACTGTACGGAAATAGTTGAAAAAACTCGTTTTCAAACGCATTTCACGTTATTTACATCGATGCATTATTCTTAAAAACACGTAAAGACTCAATTGTTTAGAACGACACTTTTAAATTCCGAATTATATCGAAGAGAAGGAAAAGCAAATCTACAAATTTTCCCCGGCAATAATTACGAAAATTCTATGTCTCCTCCCACTTCTCATCAATATTCTGCTCTCCTTCTTTAGCGGGGGGTCACTTTATGGCGGCGACGACGATACTCGAGAACTGTGAACGCGCGGGGACGGCAATCGCGATTTATCCTCGTAAAAGAGCGAGCGTGTGTGTGTGTGTGTGTGCGAGAGAGCGAGGGTTGGCGAGTGCGCGAAATTTTCGCGGCGATTAGCGTATATTATGCGTTAATGAGGGTCCGATTTTATAAGGAGAGAAGGGCCGGGGGAGCGTCGCGTCCACGTCGAGAGGGGGACCGTGCTGGGAGAGAGCCGACGGGCGCACGTGCGATTTTTCATCGCGACGCCCGAAAAGTTACACCGCGCGCACTCCACGAAGAGTAATCGGCGAATGAGTCCTGGCGTTTTTAACGCTTTACTTTTTGCGAGTGTATTACGCTAGATGATAAACTCATTACGCCGAAAGCCTCGATGTGTACGTGATCCTTTAGCCGTATATTAAAAAGAAGAGATTTTGGTTATGTCGTTTGGAATTTTTTCCAAATTCATTACAATTTACATCCTCTCGTATTCGAGCAGTCGCGTGACGAAATTCTGTAGGTATCGCGATTACTCGCCGACAGAGGCAGGGATCAGGGCTCAAAAGTGGCATTCGTTACATCGGACACGCGAGAGCGAACAAAAACTCGTCGTGGACAACGGCTGTTCACGAGGTTTGACCCTTCCTTCCTTCCTCGGTTCTCGTCCTCCCTCGTTTCTCGCGAAGTGGTCCAGAAAATAGAGGCAGTAGGAGAGGGAGGGAGAGAAACGATGCGAGAGGAGGGACAACGAAATCGAAGGGGAAAGGTTTTAAAAGCGAGGCAGTTGAGGAAATATGGCTGCGACGATAATTTTTATTCGCGCATGTGTTACCTCGGACCGGCTATATACACTTTGCATCTCCCTTCCAACACTGTTTTTTTTTTACCGATGCTTAAGTATAGGGTGTGACTTAGTAGGGGTTCCAGTTGATAAGATTCTGCATGCTTGATCATGTCAAAAGTTGAGATAACGATAACGAAAGTAATTGGTACTAGTGCAAAATATTTTGACTATAAATCGGCTTATTATCGCAAAGAACTATTTTAAATCTTCGAAATAGTCTAACTAAGTGTTTTTCACTCCTCCGTAGATTAGAGGAAAAACTGGTCATATCCGATCCGTAAAAGGAAAGAAAAAACCATAGGTACTGCAGTATCGTCTCGGCCGTAGCAATTGACCGGCAGTAATGAATAATGTCGACGCACATCTGCTCGGGACGTCCCATCAGTAAAGTCTCTCTCGGCAATGCAAAGCGGTGATACAGCCCCGACCGTCGATGTACGCGACTATGAGAAAAGGGCCATTTTCCTCTTCCTCTTCTTCTTTCTCTCTCTTCTCTTTCATACTCGTCTCGCGCGCCGCTGCATATCGAATTATATGGACTGGCCGATCGCCGCCTGCTGTCGCTGTGATATATTTGGATATATTAAATTTTTTTTAGCCCTTGCGCCCTTCCCCTTGCTCTCTTTTTTTCTTCTCTATTTTGCCGTGCTTTATTTCTCCGTGGACTTTCTCCTCCCGGTCACGCAATCGATACGGATGTATAGTTCACGAGTATTGGGTTTAGTATTGGACGAAATCTGTGCAGATGCCGAGGGATGCACGAGCGATATGAGCTTCATTTTTTTTCTGCTTCGCACTTGCGTACCGATCCTTCCATTCCGCGTGATTTGGTAATATAGCGTTTTTTTGTTTTTAAGAAATAGATTTATGTATTATATTATAGTGCAGTCTTAAATATATAGTTTTTTTAATTTAAATACATGCAGTCTTTGGAAGTATTAGATGAATATTTAACCAAAACAATGTTTGTTACAATAACATTGTATCATCTCGCTATTGTTTACTTTAAAATACTCGAAAATCGCGTTACATTTCAAAATAGCATTCTCTATACTCGGACCTAATCTCAAATGTTAGTCTAGACCGACGCTAGATTGCCTCCGACTATATCTGAAAATTCAAAAACGCTGACACACACACACATAGACACTACAGGTATATTCTGGTGGAAAACCATTAATTCAGCTGGCGATATCGCAAACAGCACCTGCACATCCCCGCAGCGTTTTATTTGCCTCTCTAAATTTTCCATCAAGCGCGCAGATCAAAAGGCTTTTCTTCCGACGTTGCTGCTGCCGCCGCCGCCGCCGCCACCGCCGCCACGCAAACGGACTATACTCCTCCCTGCAGCTTCTCGCTTTATAGAAAAGGAAGAAAGACGTCGGCGGCCAGCGGCCAGTATGTATACATATAACTAGTTTCCATCTTTGTATAGAGGGGATTCCGGCTCGGACTCTTTCTCTTTCTCCCTCTCTCTCTCTCTCTCTCTCTCTTGGCGCAGGCTGGCCGACACCTAGCGTGCCCATTACGCAAAAGTGGACGACGACAAGAAGAAGAAGAAGAGTGTAGCGAGCACATGTGTGTGTGTGTGCGTGTGCGTGTGCGACACGTGCGCCAAATGGTATAAATGGGGAAATGGACTGGATGGCCGACGCTTTGCCAACGTTGAAACATTACTGCAGGGAACGGGGGATGAGAGTCCGGTTTATGCACTGTGTACCTCTCGTGAATTTCTTCGAGTGAAACGTTCGACTGAGTTTGATTGGGTTATAGGGATGTACACGTAGCAGGATTTTAACTTGGATTCGAGTCAATTTTCCGATAGTTTTTTTGGATAAATGAGACATGAATATTGTATCAACAATATATAACGACGATATTTGTAGCGTTATATATAAGCGATAAACGATATGTCGAAAATCGTTTTCTCCCTAACAAAAAACTGGGCTTATTCAAAACGCTTAACCGCATCTTCGATTTCGTCGCCCCCAGCCGTCGCTCTTTACCGACCCTAAGTGCCTCCTTGCTCCCCTACCTTTTTTCCACTGTTCACCCTCTTTCGCACACGCACACACACACACACACATACGGACGCGCGCGCAGACTCACCCACATGCGAACATATAGGATCTGCACTATTTAGGCGATCGTCGACGGGCGCGTTTATACAGCGCGACAATCCACTTGGAAAGCTATTGGTCAGTTGGTCGTGCGCTTGGGAAATCCGGAAAATCGAGCTAAGCTACTTTTCGCATATAAGCCGTGAGATCGAGCGGAAGATTTCGATACATCGGACCTGACCATTCGTTCTTTTACTTATCATCCGCAAAATCGTTGTAGCAAAGTCTGATATTTGGTAGTATCATCAGGGATGTTTTTCATTAACGTTATATACATGGGTGAGTATTCGATATATCATTACTGCAATTATCACATTGATTACTCGAAGTTATTCATTATTATCAAGCAGGAGCTCGAATGTCCAAGCCAACTTTCCAAAAAACTAAAGTTCATCCTCGGTCTGCATCATCAAGTAAATCAAAGCCACGAGAACAAACATATCGCGGCCACCTTTCATTGCACCTCTCAATAGTCCGCCACGGTGCTTTTTTCCCTAAGCGCGGAACCTAGTGTAATACAGCGCAAGCAAGAAAGCTGCAGAGGAAAGATTTTTCCTTGTCTCGCGCGTCTCTTCACGAAGCAGCAGCAGCAGCAGCAGCAACAGCAGCAGCGGAAGAAGAAGTCGGCCGTAGTGTGTTTTTCTCCTCTCCACGCCTCCGCTCGGCTTTTCAGGCCTTGCACCGCTCGCCCGCGCCTGCCCATGTATTCTTAATCAAACACTGGCGCGCGCCTCCCGCTCGCTCGTGCTCCACATGCAAGGACAGTCTCGAGTGCAGAGAGAGAGAGAGAGAGACGCTTACTCCCCCGAGAGAGGCGACTTAAACTGGAGCGCGACGCTATTCTGCTACTACTGCTGCTGCTCCGTCGCTTTCGGCCGCCTTGGCTGCTGCTTCCTCCTCCGCCTCTCGTGCAGAGGCGCCGCACAATGAGCGTCCGACGCATCGGCCTTCGATGTTCTCGTCTTGCGCCTTTTGCTCCTTTCGCCTTAATTTTGCGCTGATCATTCCGTCCGCATATCCTAGGATCAACCATTTCCACGATGTTCACTTCTGGACTCGCGATTCTTAATCTTTCATGTTTCTGCGATGTACGAATAGCATTTCATAAAGCCTGCGAGTCGATGCAAAGTCTTTCGATCGCTACGAACACATGCAGATATCGGAAAGCTAAAAAGAAGCGCAGAGATCGATAAGAAAAGTATATATATATATATATATCGTATAAGCACATTACAACCTTCGCTGTATCTGCATAATTATTCCGACAAATTAATCAATATGAGTCTGGCGGTGGCCGAGCAAAGGCAGAGCGCGCACATATAAATGTCATTCCTCTTTCGCGCAAAGAGCAAGAGAAGCTTGAAGATTACATGAGCATGTGTGTGTATGTGTATGTGTAGCGTGCACAGAAGGATGGGTAAAAAAAGGGGAACGATGAGTCGCGCGGAGCGATCGCTATCTCGCTCTCATAATCCCGTATATTGCAGCGCGGAGTATTTGTTTCGAGCATCCGTTTTATCGCTCCATTCTCTCTCTCTCTCTCTCTCTCTCTCTCTCTCTCTCTCTCTCTCTCTCTCTCTCTCTCTCTCTCTC